>JACXGM010000651.1:48110-67478 GCA_016801145.1 Umbra pygmaea | reverse complement strand
GTGCGTGCGTGCGTGCGTGCGTGCGTGCGTGCGTGCGTGCGTGTGCGTGTCTAGGGATGTTGGAGAGGATGCAGACAGCCAGGGGGATGGCAGCAGTCAGCCAGATACCATCTCCATCGCCTCCAGGACATCCCAGAACACTGTGGACAGTGATAAGGTAGGAGGACATCTACTGAAACACCTGGAACATCTCAACTAGAAGGAGTCATCTGGTACCAGGGCCACCATTTCAATATTATTCTCCATAGAAAAAGCATAGTTATGTTGTTCCAGTTATGAGTGCATGGGCACTGTGCAGAGATTGCAGAATCAAGCAATCCATGATCCCACATTATGATTTGATTGGGTCAAGAGGGATCAGATAATATTAAGTTGGAAGTCCCACCCAGTGGACTACATTTAAATAATATGTATTGTAAAATAGCACTTTGGCCACTAGAGGCCTCTATCCTTCTCTAAACCCAATTTTTATATAATCCAAAAAAAGTTCCCAGATTAGCAATCTGAGATTCTTAACAAACCCTGGTCAAGTACTGTTTGTATTCCAGAACACCTCTAGTGGTTACTCGCATTTCATCAGACACATTTTCAGGCAAAAGTGTGAAAGACAACTGAGCTGACATTGCTTCTCCTTAGCTCTGCCTCCTGTGGGTCACATGATGGACAGGTGATTAACATATGGGGTTTCCCTGGGCTCCCTTATGTTCCCAGCAGGGGCTGTGACCTGCCATTAGAGCTGAGGCTGCCCATGTGGAAAAATAATCATGTGGCGCTATGAAAAGTATCTTTAGGATTTGTGTGGGCAAGTGCCATCAGGCAACATATGAAGGACCATGTGAAGTTGAAGTAAGGAGGCATTCCATTGATTACTATTTTGGTATAGATATTAAAAAAACATTGTGAGAGAGGAAAAGGGATGGTCAGTCAAATGGCCATGTTGGGACCAACTTCCATTTGCCTTATATTGTGTTTCTAGGCCAATAGTGACAGAAATAAAAAAAATATCTATAGATTACTTTTTCTAGAGGCAGTAATTGGCATGACTATTGGAAATACTGATACTCAAACATATTGCATCTATCAGCCAATGGCACCAAAATGTAATTGATATCCGATTGCTACATCTGTGGTAAGATAATATTTTAAAATACTTACGGTACCTGACTTTTTCAGTTGAAAGTTAGTTTCCATGTAACGTTTTGATTGGTGGAATGAACAGACGTCTGCAGATAGCTGGGCAAGAACTTAAACCTCGTTGCAAAGCCTACTGTTATTGTACCTATTTTTTGGGGTAGTTTTCGCTCCCTAACTCCTGTCATCTCTGGGCTGAGGGGAACACCACTGCATCTAGGGACCTGCCAGCTACCCCTTCTAATCAAAACCCAAAAATAATTAATACATTTTAAATGAACCCTATGAGCAATTTTTTTTGCCAGTCCGCCCATGGGCCCATGTTAAAATGTCATACTAGAACTCTAGGAAAAAGCATGAGGAGAGAACATTTTATTGTGTAGACTTGCAGGTCAATTGAATAGCCACTATTTTCCACACAGCTTTCCAAGGCAACATTGCAACAAGTCTTGGATGGAGCCCACCTGAAGCTTTTCAAATGTAAATGCTACTGTTCCCCTTGTCAAGGGGAAATTCATCACGTGTAGGTTCAGGGCAAAGAGTCTTTCCAGGAGCGGATATAAGCAAGCATCACAAGCGAGGACTATCACAGTTGTACAACTACCCTTGCCACTGCTAATTATATAGCTACCTAGCATTCACTAGCATGACACACGTGACATGACAATGTAAATAGAAACAGTATGGAAATAATTATTGAAATTACGCAAAAAATAGGACCAAGGTGACTGTCGCACAAGCAGACAGCTGTAGAACTGGCTACCCAGACAGTGAAACCAACAGGGTGCCTACCCTGGTTAGGTTTGTGAAGAATGGGTTGGGATGTAAGCGGAGGCTTCCGTAACAGTCTGGGTTGTGTCTGCTGTGTCTTTGCTTTCTGTCTCGTGTGTTTATCCCTGAACTTTTGCCTTTTTTAATCGCATGCACACCACAGTTTCTTTTCCAATATTTAGCAGTTTTCCTTGACTGTCAAGACATGCTTTCTCCCCCTTAAGAACAATATTTCCTTTTATTCTAGATGGTGGGAGCATAGCTGTTGTTGGAGGTTGTTAGTGCTGGAGCTCTCTGTGTAGTGATTTGCCAGCTCTATGTTGTAGCTTGGTGTTCTGAATAGGCATGGAAAGAGTAGCGAATTTCACAACATCCCAAACGTGATCTAATTTCAGCCGCTAAGTCGCCTCAATTTTATATGCCGAGTCCTGCCAATTGTTCCACAGGTTGTTTATGTCTCACAAATGACTCCCTGGGGTATTCGAAGCCTTTCCAAGCCCGTCCAGTGTGGTCATCTGGTCCAGACTGACAGTTTGTCGCTCCACACAGACACAACCAGTCAGAATTCCCTGCTTCCACCCAACGCTGACAGAGGAGTTGTTTTCTTCTCGCATTGGCATGAAACGACTAGTGCGCGACCCAAACAGTACCCTACTGCCTATTTAGTGCAGTTCTGCTTACAACGACTGCCATTTAGGCCACGCGTCAGACTGCTTTCCGATCTTGTCTCTCTGCCTTCGTCTCTGACTGGTTTCATAGGTCGCTGGTAATTGCAAAGAAAAACAGTTTGAAAAAGCAATTTTCCGTGGTGTCTCTAAAGTCCTTGGGGACCTACCCAGTTCATGTGTACCAATGATTATGATCCACAGTTCACGTGGGTGTGACTGGCCTCCGTTCGTCATTCCGCGTATCACAAGTATACATTGCTTTGCCCAGACTTTCATTATAAGCGAGGCTGTGTTTCGCTTCACCACTGTAAGTTGGCTAAATCAAATCCTTTATCCCCCTTATTGCCCCTGGTTCTTCACATCCTGAAACTCTTCTCCCTTTGCCACCATTACATCCGTTAGTCATAAGATTGACCTCGTGCTCTTCGGATACAAGATGTCTTTTTCTACAGAATATTTATTGTCTTTCGCCAATACACTGTGTGCACATTTATTAGGCAAGTTGGATTCTTGAGCATTCACTTTATTTTTGATAAAAACTACAGTGCTCTCGGTCAATCCAAAATGTAAATACACCTCAAACCTAAATAGTTAAGAAAGTAAATGTGAGGTCTTTGCATTCTTTGGAGAATACCTACACTCACCCAAAGGATTATTAGGAACACCATACTAATACTGTGTTTGACCCCCTTTCGCCCTCAGAACTGCCTTAATTCTACGTGGCATTGATTCAACAAGGTGCTGAAAGCATTCTTTAGAAAAGTTGGCCCATATTGATAGGATAGTATCTTGCAGTTGATGGAGATTTGTGGGATGCACATCCAGGGCATAAAGCTCCCGTTCCACCACATCCCAACGACCCTCTATTGGGTTGAGATCTGGTGACTGTGGGGGCCATTTTAGTACAGTGAACTCATTGTCATGTTCAAGAAACCAATTTGAAATGATTTGAGCTTTGTGACATGGTGCATTATCCTGCTGGAAGTAGCCGTCAGAGGATGGGTACATGGTGGCCATAAAGGGATGGACATGGTCAGAAACAACGCTCAGGTAGGCAGTGGCAATTAAACGATGCCCAATTGGCACTAAGGGGCCTAAAGTGTGCCAAGAAAACATCCCCCAAACCATTACACCACCACCACCAGCCTGCACAGTGGTAACAAGGCATGATGGATCCATGTTCTCATTCTGTTTATGCCAAATTCTGACTACAATCTGAATGTCTCAACAGAAATCGAGACTCATCAGACCAGGCAACATTTTTCCAGTCTTCAACTGTCCATTTCTTGTGTGCTGTTGCAAATTGTAGCCTCTTTTTCCTATTTGTAGTAGAGATGAGTGGTACCCGGTGGGGTCTTCTGCTGTTGTAGCCCATCCGCCTCAAGGTTGTGCGTGTTGTGGCTTCACAAATGCTTTGATGCATACCTCGGTTGTAATGAGTGGTTATTTCAGTCAAAGTTGCCCTTCTATCAGCTTGAAGCAGTCGGCCCATTCTCCTCTGCCCTCTAGCATCAACAGCATTTTAGCCCACAGGACTGCCGCATACTGGATGTTTTTCCCTTTTCACACCATTCTTTGTAAACCCTAGAAATGGTTGTGCGTGAAAATCCCAGTAACTGAGCAGATTGTGAAATACTCAGACCGGCCCATCTGGCACCAACAACCTTGCCACACTCAAAATTGCTTAAATCACCTTTCTTTCCCATTCTGACATTCAGTTTGGAGTTCAGGAGATTGTCTTGACCAGGACCACACCTCTAAATGCATTGAAGCAACTGCCATGTGATTGGTTGAGTAGATCATTGCATTAAGGAGAAATTGAACAGGTGTTCCTAATAATCCTTTAGGTGAGTGCATGTGTGCACAGTTTTGGGAAACTATTAGTGTGCAGAATAATTATGCAACTAAAAGAAAAACTAATTTTCCCATCTCACTTGATTTTTGTCTGTTGATGTGAGAATAATAAACAAACAACTCAACACTGACAAACATTTCTGACATTTCAAAACAAATCAGTGACAAATAGCCACTCTTCTTTTCAATAACAGTCATAAGCCTTCCGTTCATGGAGTCTGTCAGTTTCTTGATCTGTTGACGATCAACTTTTTGTGCAGCAGCAACCACAGCCTCCCAGACACTGTTCAGAGAGGTGTACTGTTTTCCTTTACAGTAAATTGACCGTTTTCCTTTACAATAAATTGACTGTTTAAGAAGGGAACACATTTCTCATTTGGGTTTAGATCAGGTGAAGTAGATGGCCATGTCATTGTTCTTTAATCTTTAAGGCCTTTACTGGCTAACCACACAGTGGAGTACTTTGTGCATGTGATGGAGCATTGTCCTGCATAAAAATCATGATCTTCTTGAAAGATGCAGACTTTCTTGTACCACTGTTCAAGGGCGTAGCAACAGTTTGATATTGGGGAGACACACCATATATTTTTCACAAATTGTTCTTATTATTGGGTAGGCCCACATTGCCTGTCTGTAACATTGGGGGGGGACATGCCCCCCTGTTCTTACGCCCTTGCCACTGCTTGAAGAAATGTCTTCTAAAAACTGGCAGTAGGTTTGCGAGTTGAGTTTGAGTCCATCTTCAACCCGAAAAGGTCCAACTAGCTCATCTTTAATAATACCTGCCCATACCAGTACCCCAACTCCACCTTGCTGGCATCTGAGTCGAAGTGGAGCTCTGTGCCTGTTACTGGTCCAGCCACGGGCCCATTCATCTGATGCACCAAGAGTCACTCTCATCTCATCAGTCCATAAAACCTTATGGGATTTTGTGAAAATATGTCTTCAGATATTTCTTGGCCCAGTCTTGACATTTCAATTTATGTGTCTTGTTCAGTGGTTGTCGGGTTTCAGCCTTCCTTACCTTGATCATGTCTCTGAACCCTGAACACCTTGTACTGCTAGGCACTCCAGGTAGGTTGCAGATCTGGGAAATGACAGCACTGGAGGATAATGGGATCCTGGTAGCTTCACGTTTGAGTCTTTCAAATTTTGGCAGTAAATTTACACGTTTCACTTAAATAACATTTTTGGCCATTTTGCAGGAGGAAAAGAAGCTGCCTAATAATTATACACACCTTAATATAGTATAATATAATACTCATACCCTCCCTCATTACACAAATACACATCACCTGATAAGCTTAAATCCAATAATCATTCCAGTTTATACAGCTCAGAGTTGGAACATATGCATAATAATGATGATATGGTCAAAATAATGACTTGCTTAATAATTGTGCACACAGTGTATATTTATAACTATATTTCTTTCTACAGTTTACTTTTACATTTTTAATTTATTTTTAATTTTTTAGCAATACATTTCTCTACTCTACCTCTCTTCCAAGGGTATATTTTTCACTCTATATTTCATATTTTCTGTTTCAATGTTTCTGTTTTAAAGAAGGAAGGAAAATTGTGGTCCAATTTGGGCATATCTGTGCTGCAGGGAAGTGTGCCAGGCATTAACACACACACACAGTCAGAGTGTAAATGATCACAGCAGCTCAGGGCCATCGAGTGTTCCTCTGGCTTGCTATAACTTGGAGGGAAAGAGAGTGAGTGGGAGAAGCCTCGTAACACAGCCTGCCCGACTGTCTTCACCAATCAGTGGCAAAAGCTTGAACTGAGCTTAAGTCTGCATCGCGACCGACCAAGAGCAGAGCTACCAGTCACACCATGCCAAAGTGGATGAGCTTTAAACTTTTCAAGGAGAGCAGTCGCGTAAGTAACCAGACTGTAGCTTTTGTACTGATGTTGCTCTGAACTTTTTAATGCCCTTTGATGTAAAGAGTTTACATTATGTTCAGGGTAATTTTGTCATTCACATTATGCTTTTCTTGCTGCCAGATTTTTCCGTCCTCTTTTTTAATCACACCAAATGCATCAATTGATGTCATGTTTATGTTGATCGTTCAATTGTATTTCATACAATCTACCGTAGTCTAACTGTACATTGCCGCATGCTTACCTACTCCACACAGTCGCCAAAAATCTGTGTTGCCACCAGTACAAAATGTAAACATTTTGAAATGTGTGTCAATCATGAGATGTAATATAAGACAAACTGAAGTGTTTTGCAGTGTCAAAAGTGAGTTCCCTTTCTAGCAGCTTAGCAGCAGAGCGGATTAATGGTTAAACTGTGATGTTCCGGATAGGACAGTATTAAAAGTGCCTCAAGGAGATGGTATTCACTGGCTAAAGGAGGAGCTCTTAACTTAGAATGATATCTATAGAATGGGTATTGGCATCCAAATAAAACCAAACAGAAAACACCTGTAACGTGCTAAAGAAAAGCAGTTTCCTAAGATTGTCATATACACCTCAGTTTTACTGGGCGTATACACAGATTTATATTTATATTATTCATCAGTGTTTGAACATCCTTGCCTTGCAATTGAACTGATGGAAAAGCTGGACAGCATAAATCATGTAAACATGGCACTAAGTGAAGGCTAAAGCAAATTATTAAAATGTAAATATCTACTGGTGTGTTCATACTGTCTGTGTTTTCATATTGTCTGTTTTGGAGGATGTATTGATATGGCTGAACCAGGCTCGTGTTTGTCTTATGACTGACGCACAGGGGAAGGCTGTGTTTGTTAAGCCAGGGCTCGGCTGGCCGTATGATGAGGTCATACTAAATACTATAGGAGGACTGAATAATAACCTATTGATTTTTGCCTCATGGATTTCCTTGCTAATGTAATTGCCTTAGGCCTAGTTTAAATTCAGTTAAGTGTGAATATCCTCAGCCGGTTAGTGATGCATTAGTTACAACCCAGTGTGTTTGTTCATCCCAGTGTCCCGTCGTTTCTCCTGAATCCTAATAAAAACAGACTAAAGCACCCAGGAGAAAAACAAAGCTATCTGGCCATGTGGTCAGCTTGACAAGAATTGTATTTAATTAGGCAACAACTGGCAGTAGATTAACTAAAACAGGAAAAAAACAGTGAATGTCCAATACGATGCATATCCAGATTTATTCTGTTTCCGTTCCATGGCGGCGCGAAACGTAACTTGGTGTTGTGTAATAATCAACACAACCCTGAGGCCCGAGCGATGTTTGACGTGTTTTATACCTTCTACCCTCTTGCTTGGCCGCTTCACTGCCTGGTCTGAAAATCGCCTGGCAACGGTGAAGGTGACTTGATATCTGATACCGTGCAGATGGTGTCGAAGGGAGATGTCCGGCTCACAAACTGAAACCTGTTCCCTATATAGTACACTTCTTTTGACCCAGACCATGTTCCTAGGTGAGATGTGATGGATGACTTTGGCCTCGTTAGCTACCTGCTGCAGCTTAAACCCAACAGCTGCTGACATTTTCAGGATGGCACCATGCAGCTAAAGAGGGGGCTAATTTAATGTCAGCTGCATTGTACAGATAGCCTCTAATCCAAATCCAAAGTGACAGCTTATTCCATATTACAGTGAACTATACAGTACATCTTTAGTGTTTTTTGAGCCATGTATCTGAATTGGTCACAAGTTTTCGTCTTTACAAAAAGTGTTCTTAGATCTTTTTGTCAGTAGTTACTATGGTATACCGAAGTATAATTACAAACATTCCATATGTGGCAAAGGCTTTTATTGACAATTACATTAAGTTTATGCAGAGAGTCAATAATTGCAGTGTTGACCCTTCTGTTTCAAGACCTCTGCAATCCACCATGCTGTCAATTCAATTCTGGGCCGCATCTTCACTGATGGTAGCTCATTCTTGCATGATCAACGCTTGGAGTTTGTCAGAATTTGTGGGGTTTTGTTTGTCCACCCGCCTCTTGAAAATAGACCACAAGTTGTAAATTGGATTAAGGTCTGGGGAGTTTACTGGCCATAGACCCAAACTTTTTATGTTTTGCTCCCTTGGCTGAGAAGCATCCCCACACACGAATGGTCTCAGGATGCATGACACACGACTGATGGTAGCGGTCACCTTCTCCTTCTGGTAGCGGTCACTGTTTTCCAGATGGCCCAAACAATCGAAAAGGGGGTTCATCAGAGAAAATGACGTTACCCCAGTCCTCAGCAGTCCAATCCCTATACCTTTTGCAGAATATTATGCTGTCAATGTTTTTCCTGGAGAATGGCTTCTTTGCTGCCCTTTTTGACACCAGGCCTTCCTCCAAAAGTCTTTGCCTCACTGTGTATGCAAATGCACTCACTCCTGCCTGCTGCCATTCTTGAGCAAGCTCTGCACTGGTGGTGCCCCAATGCCGCAGCTGAATCATTTTTAGGAGACTTTCTTGGGCACCCTGATGTCTTCTTCACAACAATTGAACCTCCATAAATTTCTTGATGATCCAATAAATGGTTGATTTAGGTGCAATTTTACTAGCAGCAATATCCTTGCCTTTGACACCCTTTTTGTACAAAGCATGTGTTTCCTTGCAGGCAACCATGGTTGACAGAGGAAAAACAATGATTTCAAGCACCACCCTCATTTAAAAGCTTCCAGTATGTTATTCTAACTCAATCAGAAGGATAGAGTGATCTCCAGCCTTTTTTCTTGTCAACACTCTCACCTGTGTTAACGAGACAATCACTGACATGATGGCAGCTGGTCCTTTTGTGACAGGCCTGAAATGCAGTGGAAATTATTTTTTTGGGGATTAAGTTCAATTTCATGGCAATGGGGGACTTTGCAATTCATCTGATCACTCTTCATGACACTCTGGATTATATGCAAATTGCCATCATCAACACGGAGGCAGCAGACTTTGTGAAAATTAGTATTTGTGTTAGTCTCAATTTAGTCTCAACCATGATTGTAAATAGACCTGTTGGAACTAAGCCATTCATACCTAGCACCTTGGTTTGGTTTAATACCGAATATTAATATTAGTACACTGATGTTGAGTTTTGTTGTTCAGATTATTTATTGGCAAGGTTTGAAGTTAATCTCATCTGACTGTAGTGGAGCCACTTGCCTTACAATTACCTTTACAAAAAAATGGATTTTTTCTTATATTGTTTGATTATTGCAGCTTGATCCGAGGGTGTTGATGATTAATTTCAAATGGGAACAACAGAAGATATGCTGAAAAATAATTAGGCAGGTTTTAATTATCGTCCTCCTCCTGTCTGAACCCAAACACATGCAAGTGACTAAAATAGCATAAAAGCCCCATGATGATGAAAACAGTCTGCTATGACTAGTTCCACCTCAGACTTGGAAACTACAATTTCCTGTTCCCTTTAAAAGTGCAGGACTCTGACATCCATGTAGGAAAATTGCTTTTTACAGCCAGAATTTATTTATTTCTCTTCAATCTGTCTGTCTTTTTGTTACTGTCGGTCTGACCCTTCTCTGTTGGCATCATAACAATCACAACCAAAATGGTACCCTTAGTATGATATTTAAGCAGGACACAACTGCTGTGGTAACTTGAGATGGTGAAAACATATTCAGACACCCTGTATATATGCTTGGGACTCTTCTCCAAATGTTTTGAGCTTTCCCAACAGTCTTTTTGTTTTCATGTCTCGTACAATAAAAGACGTACAGTATAGCTGTATTTCTTATGTGGGGGTGATTTTTTCGTGGACCTTCTAATTTTGTTTGTCAGTGCTCTGATGTTGCGTTTGAATGTTGTGTTAGTCAATCTTGCAACCCTCACCAAATGGCACCCTAATCCTTAAATATTTTTCACTACTTCATAGAGCACTGGTAAAAAAGTAGTGCACTTATGTAGGGAATAACATGCCATGTGGGACTCAGATGTTGATTTATGTACTCCTAAAACCAACATTTCCTTGATGTAGTGGATGATTCATGACTGACACCCATACCATATTACATGTGTAGGTGGCCTCGTTCTATACAGTAATATAGAATGCTTATTTAGACCCAATTACAAGATTCTTATGTCCCATGAAGATATTAAATACCAATTGGCCAACACGATTAATCTGTTTTTATTACGTCTCTTGCACAATAGCCTTGAACCCATAAAAGTGTTCCTCAGTTAGTGTTTCACATGAGTCTGTCCGATTTATCTGCTCACTGCGCTCTCCCTTCACTGTCTAATATTAATCATATTTCTAAATAATCAGGCTGAGTTATTGCATGTTGTATTTCGGCTAATTGGATTTAATCTTGTGGGTTTTTGTTGTTCTCGCCACTATAAAACAAACTGATGGAACAAGGCTGTTTCTTGGAGCCCACCACAAAACAATAATGGGATGAAGTAATGAGTATTCATCACAGTATCACTATAGAAACAAAGGATTCTTCTGCTGGCATTTTATTTATTGATTTATTTCACAATTCTCTCCTTTGAGTCTAGTTTCGCCTTAAGTCACAGTTCTCGTTACAGTTCACAGATGTTCCGTTGGCTTCGGAACACAATAGGATTCTTGTATTTTTGGAAGCAGGATGGAACACAGGTTTTAATTTTTTTATTTAACCAGGTACAGATGTCAGTACGACAATAATAATAATTCATTCAACTTATATAGCACTTTTCTTCCAAGGAACTCAAAGCGCTTTACACAGTGAGGGGGAAAGCCCACCTCATCCACCACCAATGTGTAGCACCCACTTAAGGGATGCACGGCAGACATTTTGCGCCAGAACGCTCACCACACATCAGCTATCAGCTGGAGAGGTGAGTAGTTCTATATGCCGATTATTAATTGGCCATGATTGAAATGAGAGGCCTGGTTGGGAATTTGGCCATGACACCAGGGTTAATACCCCTACTCTTACGATTTTTAATGACCACAGAGAATCAGGACACCCGTTTAACGTCCCATCCAAAAGACGGCACCCTACGCAGGGTAGGTGTCCCCATCACTACACTGGGGCATTGGGAATGATCTTTAGACCAGAGGGAAGAGTCCCCCCTACTGGCCCTCCATCACCACTTCCAGCAGCACTGGTCTCCCATCCAGGGACTAACCAGGCCCAACCCTGCTTAGCTTTAGTTGCAAACCAGCAGTGGAATACAGGGCGGTTCCATTCCATTACGCCAGCACGGCCGTGTGAATTTGTTATGTTTTCGGTGGGCTTGAGTTTAACTGTTTAGACTGTGTAGGATTTCATGCATGAAAAGGAATTGTAAATATATAATAGGCAGTTTAGATGAGACATTTATATTGTAGGACAAAGGTTTAATGACTAAAGCGCTACAAATAATACATTTAACTTCAGAATGTAGTTTTAATGATAAAGAAATACGCTGCTGTACTGCACACTCCAGAGATATCCAGGGGAAATTATTTAGATGAATGTGCACCCTGGAGCCAGCAGGCGGCCATTCATTGTATTGTTTTTTTTTTAACTGTCACCAAAATTTTATTCAATTGGCTGAAGTGTACCTCGGTGCAGCTTGGTACAGCCCCGCCCCTTTTCCACCACCGACATCTGTAGGCACGTTGAGAAAAGACTTGAGAACCTGGCCAAGATAAAGCGAATCTGCAATGGCCTTAAGGTACACCACCAACTACACTCAAGTTGCCATCTTCTGGATTAAGTCACTTTCTCTCAGGACGTGTATAGGGCTGATGATTCTAGACGCTGATCCCGAATCAAGAGTTGACTTTTCTTCAATATTGGTCAAGGATAGTTTTGGTGGAGTCAAAGCTGATCCTAGATCTGTTTTTAGGTGTAGTGTCACTAGGAGGAGAGACAAGGCCCAGGCTGCTTGCGGAGAAGACATTTTTGACTTCATGCTGCAGCTGTAATTAAGATGGTGGACCGGAAGAAGAGAATCTCCATCTGACTGAAGCAACGCATATACTGATAGATTTCACGTCTGGGACCGAAATGGCAAACCAGGCAACTAGAAGTGTACATTACTGCTGCCTCTCCCAGCAGGCCCCTATTCTGTCAAGGGCTACTATTGACTCTGGCTCTATCCCCATTGACACTCTTTATAGTGAACTCATTTTGATAGGAACCAATATAGGTCTAGTCAGACGTAGAGGGAGATTTGGGAGCCTTTTGGGACACGACATCCTTGAACTTTGTCCTGTTAAGAAGTGGGTGTGAACCAACATTATAAAAGATACCAGGAAAGTAGGGCACTTTCAGTGGTTAGATATGAGCATGAGTCAGTCTGTTGTGAGAAGATGAGAAATGGGTTTTAGATTAAGCTGTTTTTGTCACTGAGCATTGTGGGCGTCTCCCGGACACAGATTAAGGCTGGTCCTGGAGTAGCCACATATTTTACACCTTTCATTGATTGCTTTTCAGTCCAGGACTAGGCTAGTGTCTCGGAAAACTGCCTTTTGCATTTTACGACATGTTTTTAACTTAACATGGACAAGGCTAACTGTTTTTATCAACATTATCTTACTGTATTTTAAACCAGGATTGGAAAATAATCATTGTTGTCTCCTAATCATGATATCAAATGTTCCTATTATGGTCTTATTGACCATAAATTGCAGGAAAATCAAGACGTGTCCTGATAATAAGGACGTTTTTGCTGGTTACCCATACATGCTGGAAAAGAGTTAATTCCCCAAACAACAACCATGAATAAGCTCAGAGGTGCCCGGTGTATCGAAGGGTATCAATATCCTGTGAAGAGATAAGGCAACCCTGTTTAACATCCACCTGTCAATGCAAAGCCACTCAAACAGCACCTCCTGCTGACAGCTGTGGCTTCGTTTTGTGAAACAATGATTGATTTAGAAGACAAAATAAGAGTGAAAACTGATTGTAGCACATTGAAACAGGGCAGTGCATACACTTCCCTATTCAAGCTGTTGCACACCAGTTCCTTATTTCTATTGGTGTTGATATGCCTGAGATAGAGTGAGGTCATTTTAAGAACAGCTAGCCAGATGACTCTGCCAGAAACCTCTGGGTGGTCTGTGTTTATCTCTGAGGATTGAGGGGGTTTGGATTTAGTTAATAGGCACCTTTGTTCAGACCAGCCCTCAAATTCCCTTCTGTGTGCGAAGGTGTGGTATTTTCCTAGTTCTGTTGGAGTCTGTTGGAAATGGGCTGGCATTTAGTGCAGGTCGATCAACTCTGTGGAGTAAATGCTTGGTACCGTGTTGCTATTCAGAGGTCGATACTGACATCATTCCCAGCTGACCTGAAACTTCCTCCCAATTCAATGTGGTTGCCGGTTTGAAGCCAGAGAGAAGACATCACAGAGGGTAACAAAAGGGTTGACAGGCAACTTGCTTAGATACTGCTGGAGACCCTGCTTATGTCACAATTTTATTATAGCAAATTTTCTGTTTTAAATCATATTTTCCGCAGAGGTTTATAGCACTGGTGCACTTCTTGAACAGCCAGTCCATATACTGAACTACCCCTGAGCTAGCACACCTGATTCACCCTGTCTACTAATGAAAAAGTCCTTGATTAGTGAATCAGGTGTGCTAGTTCAGGGTTACAGCCGTAGAAATTGAGTGATTAGAAGTGCCATTCCAATGCAAATAAATGTAGCAGAATGGTCAGAGCGGCAGCCATTTTTACGTGTGCCATTCCATTGCAAAGATCTAGCGGCCTACTTCCGCATTAAACCGATTCACGTGTTGTTACCGTGACAACTAACGACAGTCGGCATTTTTTAGTGTACTTTTCGAATGACCAAGCAAAACAGTTTAAAAGGCTTCTATAGATGTAATTTCTATGGTTACAGCTAACCTGTTGCATGTCTGGGTTGAGTTGAAGGGAGAGGTTTGCGAACCACTGATTTCTAGAACATTTTGAGACATATTTTTTTCAATCATACTTTAGAAGATCTGAGCTGAAAAAGTGCATACATGTATACTGTATGTCTGACTTCAACTAATGATAGTATATTTCATTAGATGCTGTTGAAATTTAATTGAGGATGGACTCAATGACTTCCGGTTGGAGATGTGAACGCGGTTGCCGGTGTGGAAGCTCCAGTCTGATTTACTTATAACAGAGTTAACTTTGCAATCTTTATATATATATTTTAATTAATTGTAGTTATCACCCTTTCAATAATGCCGAACCTGTCAAAATACAAAAAGAAGACTGTGGCAAGTGTTTCGCCCACCGTTGCTGACTCGGAAAGCCAGGATGGTGAGCCTGGCACTCCGTTAGTTACACAAGCAGATCTTAAGTGGAGCTTTTGTCCGACATCTCAGCTGCCTCGTCTGGACAGCTGAAATCATTAATTTAAGCCGTTCTTGCCCCTCTGTCGAAAGCTCTCGACAGGTCTGCCATTGAACAGCAGGCCCATCGCACTAATGAGCTGGATCTGCGATGTTCCGCATGTGGCGAGAGGACTGCCGGCTTAGAGGCTGTGGTCTCCCGTCTGGAGGCAGAGAACAGCGGGCTGTTGGAGAAGGCTGAGGACCTGGAGTTCCGTTCTAGACGAGGATGGACTTGTATCAATGGTTAAAATGGAGTTAATGGAATGATATCTCAAACTGGGCTTAATGTGTTTAACTCCACTCTACAGTGCCTTGCGAAAGTATTCGGCCCCCTTGAACATTTCAACCTTTTGCCACATTTCAGGCTTCAAACATAAAGATATGAAACTGTAATTTTTGTTGAAGAATCAACAACAAGTGGGACACAATCATGAAGTGGAATGAAATTTATTGGAAATTTCTAACTTTTTAACAAATAAACAACTGAAAAATTTGACGTGCAAAATTATTCAGTTAAGTTAATACTTTGTAGCGCCACCTTTTGCTGTGATTACAGCGGTAAGTCACGTGGGGGATGTCTCTATCAGTTTTGCACATCAAGAGACTGAATTTTTTGCCCATTCCTCCTTGCAAAACAGCTCGAGCTCAGTGAGGTTAGATGGAGAGCGTTTGTGTACAGCAGTTTTCAGTTCTTTCCACAGATTCTCGATTGGATTTAGGTCTGGACTTTGACTTGGCCAGTCTAACACCTGGATATGTTTATTTGTGAACCATTCCATTGTAGATTTTGCTTTATGTTTTGGATCATTGTCTTGTTGGAAGGCAAATCTCCATCCCAGTCTCAGGTCTTTTGCAGACTCCATCAGGTTTTCTTCCAGAATGGTCCTGTATTTGGCTCCATCCATCTTCCCATCCATTTTAGTCATCTTCCCTGTCCCTGGTGAAGAAAAGAAGGCCCACACCATGATGCTGCCACCACCATGTTTGACAGTGGGGATGGTGTGTTCAGGGTGATGAGCTGTATTGCTTTTACGCCAAACATAACGGTTTGCATTGTTGCCAAAAAGTTCGATTTTGGTTTCATCTGACCAGAGCACCTTCTTCCACTTGTTTGGTGTGTCTCCCAGGTGGCTTGTGCCAAACTTTAAACTACACTTTTAATGGATATCTTTCAGAAATGGCTTTCTTCTTGCCACTCTTCCATAAAGGCCAGATTTGTGCAGTATACGACTGATTGTTGTCCTATGGACAGATTTGCCCACCTCAGCTGTAGATCTCTGCAGTTCATCCAGAGTAATCATGGGCCTCTTGGCTGCATCTCTGATCAGTCTTCTCCTTGTATGAGCTGAAAGTTTAGAGGGACGGCCAGGTCTTGGTAGATTTGCAGTGGTCTGATACTCCTTCCATTTCAATATTATCGCTTGCACAGTGCTCCTTGGGATGTTTATAAGCTTGGGAAATCTTTCTGTATCCAAATCTGGCTTTAAACTTCTCCACAACAGTATCTCGGACCTGCCTGGTGTGTTCCTTGTTCTTCATGATGCTCTCTGTGCTTTCAATGGACCTCTGAGACTATCACAGAGCAGGTGCATTTATTTGGGGACTTGATTACACACAGGTGGATTCTATTTATCATCATTAGTCATTTAGGTCAACATTGGATCATTCAGAGATCCTCACTGAACTTCTGGAGAGAGTTTGCTGCACTGAAAGTAAAGGGGCTGAATAATTTTGCTCGCCCAATTTGTCAGTTTTTTATTTGTTAAAAAAGTTTGAAATATCCAATCAATTTCATTCCACTTCATGATTGTGTCCCACTTGTTGTTGATTCTTCACAAAAAAAATCTGTTTTATATCTATATGTTTGAAGCCTGAAATGTGGCAAAAGGTCAAAGTTCAAGGGGGCCAAATACTTTCGCAAGGCACTGTATTTCCTCCAGTCCAGACATTAATATGAACCCATTTTTTCTCAATTCATGTTCACCAGCCTCCACTGGTATTTTTAGCCTGTCCAAATTCTGAATGAAAATAATTGCTTCAAGACAGCGACTGATGGTGTAAGTCTCATCTCCTCGTGTCCCCAGCTGACTTTGCTGCTGATGGAATGTAAACAGAATCCTACAACAGTGCTTCCAAAATGGCAACCCTCATAAGCACACAATGCTTAAGACATCAAAAAGAGGTATCTGTCATTGAAAATACGTCTTTCCAAATATTGTGCTCACTGGGCATATTCTCGGGGAAGACCCAGGACTAAGTGGCGGGATTATATCTCTAACCTGGCCTGGGAACGCCTCGGGATCCCCCAGTCGGAGCTAGTTAAGGTGGCTCAAGATAAGGAAGTTTGGGGTCCATTGCTGGAGCTCCTGCCCCCGTGACCCGATCTCGGATAAGCGGATGAGGATGGATGGATGGGCATATTCTTTCCTTTGGGCCTGGTCAGAATGAGTTCACTAAATAAGAATACAGTGTGCAATTTTGGAATGATGTTATTCTGTCAGGTCGACCTGAGGAAATGTTGAGTTCGTATCAGTTCACAGCCAACGATATTAGCCGGTTTTTCTTTGTCAGTGTACGAGATAGGAATGTACTGACTTCAAATGAGCTGCTGGCTATTTTCTGAATATGAAACCAGAAAGGATTTTCCTCAGCCAGAAACATCCTAATCACCAGAGACTTTCTCATTACTGAGAGCCTGCAGTCCATTATGACTACCATCTATAATGGTAGAACACTACAACTCTCCACATTTTGAGTGTCTCATGTATGCTTGCGTTCTCAAGATCACCCTGTTCCCTACATTATGCACTACTTGCTAGATCTCTAAGGACCCTGGTTCAAAAGTAGTGAACTAGGCCTGTTGGTAAAAGGATACCAGTCATATAATAATCACACCACTACAAGCTAAAGACCCTAATGGATTTGTTGCTTACTTTAACAGAGTTCCTAGTCCTTTTCAAATGTTTGAGAATAGCGTTTGGTTTGTCTACCGAACAGCAGCGCTTTATGCTAAACAGGCTAATTGAAATGTCCAAAGTCAGTGGATTTAAATATTGATACGGGTAATGTTACTAGTTTCATTACAAGGTCACCTAATGTCTTGTGAACAGGATGTTTTTTTGTCTGGCAATTAGGTCACTGTTTGGAATAGATTTTCTAATAGCGTCAATGTTGAGTTGTAAGCAGATATGTAACCAAAACAACTAGATGCACAACAGATACGAAGCAATGTGATCAGTAACACATTTCAAAGACATTTATAAATTGGAAGTTGGTGCTTGTGTAATATCGTGTAATGTGTGTCGATCACAGCCAGATGGCACCATTAAGCAGTAATCAGAGTTAGAAGTCTAAAGGCTGAACTTGAATTATTAATAATATTACAAATATTCAATGATTTTTGACACCACAAGTTGACGTTTGATTTGATGAGCAATGGAGGAGTAGCTAGCTACATTTTACAAAGACCATGGTCTTAAACCTGGTATAAGTATATTCGGCTGGAATGTGGCAGACATTCAGGTGACCAGTCTAGCTATGAATAGTCACATGATGTGTTTCTAAATTACAATTTGGCTGGGGCTTTACAGCACATCATATATTTAAGCTATGTTTTTAATTATTAACCTTTAATCTGTGGGCACATTGACTTTGAACCTTTTTTATGTCCACTCATCAATGGCAACATCCCAAACCAGCTCAGATTGTCTTCTTAATTACAGCACAACATTTGACCCTTGCCTTGTGCATTATATAGGGGCTATGATACTGAGACATGGAAATGTTGGGTGCCAGACTGACTATTAAAAAACAACAACTCACTGTCTCACCCTTTTTCTGTCTCACCCTCTCACTGTCTCACCCTCAACATGTTATTCTCCCTGTCTCTATCTCAGCTCTCTGGAGGCTGTGATTTGACGGTGGTGCTACAGGACTTCACGGCCAGTTGTTCCAGCGAGCTCAGCCTGCAGACGGGCCAGACGGTGGAGCTGCTGGAGAGGCCCAGTGACCGGCCCGGGTGGTGTCTGGTTCGGACCACTGACCGCAGCCCGCCTCAAGAGGGCCTGGCGCCCAGCTCAGCGCTCTGCATCTCCCACTCACGCAGCAGTGTGGAGATGGACTGCTTCTTCCCCACAGGAAAAGGTATGAACAAACTTTATCTTCTATTATTTATCTTATTTGAACTTTTGCCAGGATTCAATTATCAGTCCTTGGAGAGCGAATTCATCCCAGTGGTTGAGGAGTTAGTAGGTCATAATCATTGTTTTATTTAAAAACATGGCAAGGTCACTACTTGGTCTTGGTTTTTTACCATTATGTCACACAGTAGGAATGCTAAAAAGAACACATTGTAAAATAAAATAATGAAATGTATAAATATAGCTGCAGCAAATGTTGTACTTGCTACTTGGGCTGAACTTAGAAGCGTTACATTATTTTCGGCAATCAGCATGTCCCATTCCTGCCAGCAGAGGGAGTCGTTGGTTGTCACCAAGTATTGGTGCATGTTAGTTATTTAACCGCTATGGGAAAACGCTGCCTCTGAAGTGCACGTGGCATTTGACATCTGGACATCCATGTCCACTCAGACCAGTCAGAGTTTTCAGCTGGTATGTCTCCTCAGAGAGCTTTCATGTGGTATGTCTCCTCAGAGAGCTTTCAGGTGGTATGTCTCCTCAGAGAG
>JACXGM010000651.1:23932-48010 GCA_016801145.1 Umbra pygmaea | reverse complement strand
AGGACTTAAATAAAGACTCTCTCTAGTATCCAATAATGTGTTGTGTTATTGGAAGTGAGAATGAACACTTGGTGAACTAGTTTGAAGGCACAATGGGAGAGAGTACAAATCAACTGTCCAATGTTTTAATGGATTTTTATGCATTTTTTGTGGAAAAACGGTAGTGTTGTCAATACTGTCATTCAAGTTTTAGTGGATATAAAATATAATTAATTGGTAAACAGATTAAACTGTTTAGAAGTGATTTGGTGAATTGACTGAAATGTACAGGTGTATCCATTGTTCTACAGAAACTTTAGATTTTAATAGACCAAGCATACCACAGAGGTCATAACTATGTGTCACGTTTAACCCCACAATGAGCGCTATTATGCTCTATCAACACATCACATCTATAGCAACGCAGGCAAGAAGCACTGTAGTATAGTAGAATAGTTGCCATAATGCCGGGCTGTTAACGAAAGCAGACATAAAGTAATTGTTAACAGTTTTGACGAAGTGTATTCTCTAGGAATCTGTGTTGTGAAACTACCAGCTAATTTGAGTGGCCTCAGCGGCTCTCCCCTCAGGTTATTCTTTATAGGACCTGCCTTACTCTCCTAACATTCATTTCCTTTGTTTTGTGGATTAAGAAAACATCCCTTTTAGAACAAACCTATTCTGAGATCTCTTGCATCCTGTGCCTCCTTTTGAACAAACCCTAACTATGGGATGAACGATGGATGGCAGTGAAAAGAGCTGGCATTTGGAAAGAGGGTTAGCCTGGTTAGCCTGGTATTGGCTTATACCACTATTAACATTACCAGTATGTAGCTACTGTTGATGTAGTGGCATGCTGGCTGTTTTTCAACCTCGTTCACTTGCTAACCTAGTTTGGATACTTTCACTTTCTCTGGACCAGTATTTCATACAAAAATATGACTCATTACATTCACATTATAGTAATTTAGTGGACGCCCGTATTCAGAGTGACTCACAGTGAATACAGGGATATCCCCCTGGAGCAGCTCAGGTTGTAGTGCCTTGCTCAAGAACACAATGCCTTTTGGCGTGGTCGAGAATCGAACTGGCAATCTTCTGACTACAAGTCTGACTCCCTAAACACTGAGCCTTCTGACGGCCACATTGTTAAGTGATACACTCCGCAAACATTTGTGGACACCCCTACTAATGCTGGAGGAGAGATAATGGTCTGAGGCTGTTTTTCAGGGTTTGGGCCCCTTAATTCCAGTGAAGCTTTGTCTTTATGCTACAAGCTTCCAACTTTGTGGCAACAGTTTTCGGAAGGCCCTTTAATGTTCCAGCATGACTGTGCCCCTGTGCCCAAAGCGGGGTCCATAAAGACATGATTTGACAAGTTTGGTGTGGAGGAACTTGAGTGGCCTGCACAGAGCTCTGATCTCAACCTCATTGAACACCTTTGAGATTAATTGGAACTGCAATTGCAAGCAAGGGCTTCCCGTCCAACATCAGTACCTGACCTCACAAATTCTCTTGGAGGAATGGGCACAGATTCCCACAAACTCCAATATCTTGTGGAAAACCTTCCCAGAAAATTGTGGATGTTATGGCTGCAAAAGGGGTGTGGGGACTACTCCATATTAATGCCCATGATTTTGAAATGTGATGTCCAACAAGCTCATATGGCTGTGATGGTCAGGTGTCCACATACTGTACTTTTTGCTATATAGTGTTATATATTTTGCTAAGTAAATTAAAAGAACAAAGCAATTAAATTCAACACCCTCCTCCAGTTTCCTCCATTTTAAAATAGCCTTCTGCTGGTAGGCAATGACACATTGTTTCAAAAAGAATATGATTTGTTTATATGCATGAGGCTGACCACATGCTGTCAAGCCACAGGATTCCAGGACTGTGTCTCAAATGGCACCCTGTCCCTTTAACATGCCACTTCTTTCCACCCTAGAAGTTCAGATCAAAAATTGTATGAGTAGAGTGCCATTTAGGATTCACTCCCTATGTCCCGATATGTAACTGAAACAATGGTGTGTGTAAATGTTTATTTCATGTAATCTGTTACATTCCTGGGAAATTGTCCTATCTATAGAATGACCTTGTACAAGCCAAACCCACCAAGGTTTCTTCTTATCAACCTGCATTCCTAATCAGACAGTAACCCGGAACAAACGCGAATGGAGGAGAGCGCTAGCAAAAGATCTATTACATTGCGGATGCCCGACCCACCATAAGGAGTTGCTTGAGGCAAGGCAACTTCAGAGCCGTATATGTAGAGAGTATGGCCAACTCAAATCATGGGCGCCATATTGGAGACCAAGGTCAGATGACTCTACAGTGTTACCCTAGGGGGCGAATATGCTATCTTAAAATAAATAAATCACTTATTTTCAATATAAACAGGCACATACATGTTATTATCAACGTTTGTCAATATGTAAAAGGCCCTTACGGAAATATTCCACTGCAAATTTACCTTCTATATCATGAGTGGACCTCTAAAAATGCTCATTGTAGTGAGTGACCACATTGCCTAATAAGTCTCTGAGCAGTGTTTACCTTTTTCTCTTCAGTCTCCCGAGTCCTGACGTAACCTTTCGTAGTTCATCCATCGCAGAGGACAGGTTCAACTTACTCTATGGCAAAAATTGTAACTGTAACTAGTGCTGCAATGTGATGTACTGCATTGTTAGGCTATTATTATTATTAACAGATATCAATAAACCCTTCACATATTGTAGCTTATAAAAACACATTCATTTCACATACTGCTCTCTCCCGCTTCCCTGTCTTTCATTGCAGCCAAACGCACAACAGTTGGGCACACTTCCCTGCACTACGTCAATGGGAATCAGCTGAATGTTGAGCTCCAACATGGAGGCCACGAAACACGTGGATTTTTTGTTCTTATAAAAAATCCATCCTCTGTCCGTATCATGTCAGACAAGTTTAATTTACGACTTTACATACAAGTAACTTTTTGTGAACTGAAAACTTAAACTAAAAGAGCTATTTGTGTGCAGTTGTGTATTTTTACAATGCTATATGATGAAACGATCAGGAACATGGCTAGATGAATGATATAGCATATTATTGCCATTCTGTCAGCAGCACATGTCACACATGGTTGGTGTTCGTGTTTGGTTCAATTAGAGACACAATAACAGTTGTTTGTCTAGAGATCAACTTATTTGCCTAAAGTCTGCATACTTCCTAAGACTTTCCTCACTGTTTTTCCAGTGCAGTATGCAAAACTCCAAACGCTCTAATGGTTCCTGTTATATAATATGGAAACGTCTGACAGCACTCTGTAGTTTCACTATACTGTACTATTCTCTGACAGCAAGGCCATGCAGATCTAGACAACATTACCCGTACTTGAATATAACAAATCATCATGTACTGACGGGTTAAAAAACGTGTTATTTTGTTTAGGGTTTCAGTGAGGCGATTAAATTCACTTTTAAAAACACTTTGAGAAAGGGTCTTCATATTATCTCTGTTATATGCAAAACGTCTTGCCACATACGCAGTTTATTTCCCTGTTACAGCCTGAATGGGGGCGGTCGGCCTCTGACTGTGTCCTCTTATCTGTGGCTACAGTACTTACTCCCAAGTTCCAGTTCTGAGCCAGCAAAGTTCTTTAAGAAGGACAGTGTGCGTGTGACATTCTATATAGGGTAAACAAGGACAGCGTGTGCTGCACAAGATGCCCTTGCTTTTGTACTGAGAACTGGGACACTGCAGGTATGGGACTGCGTGATTCTAGCGGACCGAACGGTATATGTGGGCTATGTTGAATTCTCAACCCCTCCTCCCTGCCCTTCTTTTTGGGATACCTCCCAAATGCCATCCTAGAACCTTTCTGGTGCACTGTTTTGACCAGGGCTGAGATGGCTAATGTGTTGGGAATAGGAAGCGTTTTGGGACGCTCAGAGGAAAGGGGCAGAGCCTCAGGACAGGCGCAGGATGGAGCACCATGGGCCACAGGCTAGCCTGGTAGCATTCAACCTGACACGGCTCAACATACGACCAAAGTGCTTCACAATCAGGGTTCCCATATGTCCTGGAAAAATGTGGAATTCATGGACAGTCACGGAAAACACATTGAAATTAACAAAAGCTATAAAATGTCCTGGACATTTTTGGAAAGCCAAAGAAAATGGTCAAGTTTTGCCACAAAACCACATTTAGATACTTTTTCTTTTGGTTTTCTATTAAGCAAATTGAAAATCGAAACCACACAGCAACATTAAAGGAGATGTTTGGTGTATTTTCATTGACAAGCTAAGTGTTAGTCAGTTCAGTTGTTTTTTTAAACACCCCACCCAAATAGTTGTTGTGAATGATGGGCTATGATTGCAAACCATTTGCAACATTTCACCCACATTAACAAATCCTAAGGTGTCTTTCTCGTTTTGCTAGGTATGGCACATTCTGACACAGCTATACCATTGGAGCTAGCTAGCAGGCTTTTCTAACTGAAATTATGTAATGCCAATGACTATGGTCATATGGTTTCAGTGTTAAACTGTAGTTTAGACTACTCTGACAAACATAGAAATCTTTCTCTTTTTGTCTGTGGATATAGGTCAATGTCGGTTGGTGTAAAAATTTAAAATGTCTGTGTAAAGCAAGGGGTAAGCCAGCACCCAGAAATTTAAGCTCCTATGGGTAGATTCTGAGGCTACCAAGGCATCACCTTGCGTTACCATTCCATAGACTCCCATTCATTTTAGGGTAAGTTTGACAATGAATAAATTTACATCTGAAGCATTTAAATACTCTATTTGTCCATTGTTTATTTCTAAAGAAACACGGCAATATATAAAAGGGTCCATTACCTTGTATCTCACATCATGGCCCTGTGGCAGCTGTTTTTGTAAAAATAGGCTAATTGATTGTGTCATAACTACGCAACTTTCTGTAGCACAGTACAGAAATTACAGTATATTCCAGGAGAAGCTTGCAGGCAATCGGGGGGACATGGAGGCATACAGTTAAGGGAAAAGCACATAGAGTCCATGAAAAGCATTGGAACAAAATATTTGCTCCTGCTCCTACGCTCATGGACAACTCCTACTCATGCTCTTTGTCAATGCAAGAATCAGAATGATTCAGATTTCTCTTGGCACAGCTACCAGAAGAACTTTCAGAGACGTTGCTCACGTCACATCTACATCGTCAAGCTCAGCTTGAGGCTGCGCATTACGCTCGGGTACCACCGGAAAAGTGCTTCTAGTTGACTTGACTTGGTCTCCATCAAAGTCACTGGCATAGGTTGGTCCATTTTATATACTGTCTAGGGTGTAAAGGCCACTGCACACCTCCAACCAAAAGATTGTGACTTGTGTCACTAGGTGATGTCGATTGGGTGTGTTGTGGGTGTCTTGCATGTCGAACGGGGGCTTTTCACCATGTTGTGAAATAAAAAAATGTCTTCCAGTGTTGCCTGGAAGACAGCATGCTGTGATTGGTCAGAAAGCAATTACAAAAGCGATTGCCCCTATTGTTTAGGTAATCATTTCCTGCCACCCCCGTCTTTTTCTTTTATCAGAAAAAATTTGAAGTATGAAATTACAACTCATGTGACGGGACACAACCAATGGTTCAACTTGCCTACGCGACCAAAGTGTAGTACTGCCTTAAGACCAAGTGGAGAGAAAGCTCAAGCAGAAGCTACGTGTAAATGCAGTGTAGTCGGATCAGCACAAAGCCTCCTGGACATGCGACCCTGGTCAGTCAGTCGGTCCTTGGTATACTGCTAGTCAACAACCACAAGAATATAGTTGGGGGGGAAAAAACAGTGGTTTTCTATGTTGGTGTTAGCCTGGTACGTGAGGCTGGAATTGTAATGGATCGCATTAAAGTGGTAGTGCGCCATATATCCAAGCATATGTAGGGCAAATGTCTGTGTAAATCCTGGAAAAATTTCCTAATAAAGGTGGGAACCCTGACAATGCATGCATCCTTCTAGATTGATCAAGATGTAAGAACAAGATATACGGTAGATACTCCATCCAGCTAAATATTTTGTGAGGAGTAAATGGAGTTGAACCCATTCCACATTTTGGATGGGTTGTTGTTAAAAAGATTTTACATTGTAGTCAATCAGAGACTTTTGCACTGTGCCATTACATTCATTAAACATATAGGCTACTAGAACTTTTTCTCAGCAGCTTAATTAGACAAAACCTGTGTCACATCAGCTTCTCTGAGTAATACGAATTTATCCATGCAACTTAATCCTGGCGGAAGTACAGACAGGCTGATACAGGCATATTTTTACACTTTCTAACACTGCCCAGTTGCAGTTTTGTCAAAGCGACTTTAACTCTCTGTTACACCACAGTGCTTTCTGTGAATCAGTGGTAGTGAGATGGCCCCGCCTCCTTCTCTCCCCGTCCAGCCCCTCTGTTGTGGAGCAGGCTGAACTTGAAGCAGGGTGTTTGCCCGTGCTGAAGTCTGGGTGCATGTGTGGATATTCCTCCACTCTTCGCTCCCTGAACAAAAGAACGTTTGCCTTTTTCCCTGGAGCCATGAGCTTCTTGTAGCATGCCAGGATGAAAAGTGGGAGATGTTGTCGTTCCTGCTGCAATTGGATCCTGTCCAAATGTTGCGGCTGTTGTTATAATGGGACAGGTGCGTACCTTACTACTGGCTGAGATTACCGGCCGTGTATTGCTGTGCTCCTGCCTAAAGTCTATGTTCAGTTTTGTCTTGCTAGTGTTTACTTGTTTGCTGGTGTTTGGTGTGTTTATGAAATTCCACAAGGACACTATGCTCCAACCAGATATGTTCCCTTACTTTCCTCTCCTTTTTCTGGCACTTTCCTGTAGTGTTTGTGTCTGTGTTTCTTTTTTGTGTACTTTGCCTCTAATGGTTGCTAATGTGACCTGAAGCACTCACTGTAATAGTGAGCCTGTGTCTGAATTCACTTACCTCAAAGTAGCTGACTTGGCTGTAAAGAAATGTCTCTTGTTTTCATTGCATCGCTGTGGAACTGTTTATTGTTGACTCCTCCGGTGTATCGTGGATGGAGGCAAAGTTCTGCTCTAGTGAACGCTAATGGGACTTTAGTCATTATCTATTAACTCAGAAGGTTTCTCTGGACTGGCAATGAAACAACAGATAGCTGTTGCATTGGGGAATTTAAATTTTCCTTTTTTTTATGCTGATTGCGGTTTCCTGGGGCAGAGAATGAGTTGTGGAGATATATGATACTGCGAAAAAAATGGAGCTTGACAGAATTCTATAAACTACCATTCATTAAACATCGAATTGCACAATGTGTGAGGTATTA
Organism: Umbra pygmaea; assembly: GCA_016801145.1. NCBI lineage: Eukaryota > Metazoa > Chordata > Actinopteri > Esociformes > Umbridae > Umbra > Umbra pygmaea. Next base: position 40,731 of record JACXGM010000651.1, on the reverse strand, counting down.
AAAAGTGTAGCAAACAGCATTGATTTGTTTTGTCAGAATGTCCATTCTGGTACGTCTCTCATAAATGTAGCACAATATTTGGGAGGATTTGTCTAACCTAGATTTTGTCTTGGTCAGATTTGATCAAGGCTTTGTAGGCCAAATTAGCCATAAATCCTCTTTCATCTGGTGCATTACAACATATTTCTTTGAAGATTGCTCTGGGGGTTAGGGAGACATGCATGTGAATGGGATACCTCCTATATTTTTTTTCCTGTAGGCTCACACATGGGCTCACACATTTCACTAATGAGTCTTTACTGCTCTTGATGTTTTTGGTGTCAATCGTTCAGCGAATGACAGTCATGCTGATATGTGTGACACACTAAGGAGCGGCTGACAACTGAAAGACATGCAAGGAATGTGGACTCTCCAGATGTATGAAATTTAGCTCGCACTGATGAACTAACAAAGACCTGAACCGTGGAAGAATACCCAAAAAGACTATGTTGTTCCCTCATTACTCATTCACGAAAATCAGGTTTATCTCTTGTTTGGTTGCTGGCAATGAATTTGCCTTTATTTTTAAAGGAAACACTATGACGTGTGTGAGAAATGAGTATGACTAGTCACCACAGTGAAACTACAGCTGACAAATATTTTCAGATGATGTTTAGTTTGTCCCAAATGGCATTATTTTCCCTATTTACAGTAGTGCCCATTCATCGAAGCACCTATATCCTGACAAGTACTGTACAGGCAATGTGGTGTTATATGGGATGCAACTACATTTCGGAAATGTCCAGAATCGTATAGCCTGTCACAGAATGACACATGCAAATTGTGGGACCGTACTGCTTTGTTAGATGATTGTACAGGTTAATGTGACCTCTTGTAAGGTTCTAGATGGAACAGGCCTGTTGTAAGGTCAGGCCCCTGAGTTGCTATTCTCCTCATTTTTTTTCTGTCTTCCTCCACCTCTTCAACGCTCCACCAGGCCTGCACTCTGAGCTGCCTGCTATTCTAGGGGGGGTTGCTAGGCCCCCGATAGTCTGAACAGAAAACATCTAAGACATTTTTACCACTCACATGCTCTAGCCACTGACCTGCTTGAAAATCCTGCCTCCCTGTCACCGCTAATGGCTGAAGCTGGGCTCAGTTAGAAATCCCCTGAAGACATTGGGATACGGCATGCTGGTTAGGGAATATCGTTTTGGGAACTTTTTTGAAAAAATAGAGAAATCTCAGTTGTTTTTTCTTGCATAATCTCAAGGTCATTGAACACATTTTTCTACTGTGTTAGACTGTGAGTATTGGTTGATGTCACATTGTTGGTGATACTGAAATATGATACTCTGTTTAGTCAATGTGATAAGTCACAATTATTTTAAATGGACAAAGAGTTTAACTGTTGAAATAGTATAAAGCCAACCAAAAGCCAACCAAAACGGATAGTCATACATTTTTTCTGAGCTTTCAATTTACCATTAGAAAAGTTCATAAACACAAACCTATTTGATTTGATCACGGTAGAACCCTAATGACTGTTCATCTGAAATAACTTACTGCACAACATTTACAGAAAGCCTGGAATCTCCATTTGTGGCTTGAGTGGATTATTGGTCTTTGTTTTTACTGTAAACAGAAGGTGTGTAATTCATGTTTCTCCTGAAACACAAGGTTGTGGTGAGTGAGCGTGGTGAAGAAAGACAATGTTTTCCCTGCATCATCCTCTGTCCCGGCGAGCTGGTAAATTAAGGCGAATAAGAGGACAGTGGCAGTGTAGTCATCCAAAATAGCACCCTATTCCCTTTATAATTCACCAACTATAACAAGAGTTTATCTGGCATCCCTATGGCCACTGCTCAGACGAAGTGCACTTTGAAGTGATAGGGTGCCCTTTTGGTCACGGCCACCTGTGTACACAGATAGGATCTAATGGGCAGCTTTGAGATCCACTTCTCCCGCAGCACAAACTTGTTGGAGGACCTGCTGTCGTCAGTGAGTCTGAGCGTTACGCAGTACACCCCAAAGTGCTCTTCAGTGAGCAGTCAGATGTGGCGTTATGACGACGCTATCCCGCTGCCACCAGAGGCGGGCAGCAACCAACGTTACCAAGGCCCCGTCAAAAACCACACCCTGTTCCCTAGATTGTGCACTATTGATTCCAATGCAGTATTGACTACTGCTGTGTTCTTAGCCAGGTCCCCCTGATAAAACAGACTTTATCCAGGTTAAATAATTCTAGGAAATAGGGGTCAGTTTGTCTTCAAAGAGGAGTAGAGTCAGCCGAGTACAGCTCCCTGACGGTCGTCCGGGTCGTAGCCATATGTGCACATGAGCTCCACGCGGCCCGGAGCGACTCAGTCAAAGACAAAGGCCCATGGAGAAGGCACATCTGAGGAGCAGTGTTCATGTTATCAAAGAGCCATTTCATCACTCGACTCCACACAGAGAGGGCTGTCCGCGCTCAGCGTCACCTCAGTCACTGGGGCCACTTCCTGGTTTGACTTTTCTCTCCCTCTATTCTTACTTTATTGGCTCAGGATGCATTTCGTATTTAAACAAAACTCTACATTTTTTTTGTTTTTACTACAACTTTAAATGTTTGTTGTTTAGAAGGTGCAGATAACCAGAGAGACTTATGGTAAAAACAAAAACGTCCCCTGGGGCAACCCAGGAATCAAATTGGCTACCTTCTGTTTATAATCCTGACTCTTACAGTCTGCGGGCTGTTCTTCTTTAATATCTAACTACCGGCTTTATCAACTTGACTCGCCGCAAGGTCACTTCCTTGTTATGAGTCAGCAGTACCACAGACTACACTATTGCACACAACTTTTATCTCTGAAAGGGCTACAGACAAAAGTAGTGTACTATATAGGCTCTCATCTTCAGACATGTACGGTAATGTCCACTGGTTGAATTATTATTCTTCTTTCCTTTTTGAGGGTGATGTTGACCATTGTTCCCTGAGTACCTGAAGCCCACTGGTGTTCCCGGCTAGAGGGTCTAATATTGTACAGCACCCCCTGTTGGAAATCAAACCGTTCACTATTTGGATAACACGTAATTATTCAAGGTCTCACTGTCGGCTTAAGAACGTCTGCATGTGTTCGTTTCCAAATGCGTCGGCATCGTTCACAACGTTCCTCCACAAGGGTTTGCGTTCACTTCAATTCAACAGTACAATAACATCGGCTGATGTATACAACTGGATCTGAAGTGGGACGTCGAGCACGCGGGAGGTTCTTCGAGCATGTGGCCTGAGGCTGCTTTTATGGACACCTACCATAACAGATAAAAATGATTTTATGGACTCCAATACAAGTTCACTGATTTAGTGGGTGAGAGAGAGCAACAGAGACTGTTTAACACAGAACAGGGGTATTTGTATAGTCCTCCCACTGTAGGTCTGACTAGCGGCATATATCTCCCCGTCCTGCTGATAACATCCTGGCTGTTTACAGCAGCATGGACCCTGTCAGCCTTTGCTGCAGACTTTTGTGTTGTTTGACCTGGCCTCCCTGGTCGACAGCGGAACACCCCACACTCGCAGCACAAGCATATCTTCCTTTCATTTGAGAGACTTTGCCAAGTTTTTCCGTCCTGTATCGAACTAATTCTAATCTTAGCGGATGGAACATCCGCCTTACTAATTAATAATGCTAGTGAAACTTCAGCTGGGTCCAATCCATATAATTTTGTTTTTGGTATGTTATATTTACTAACGACACAAAGGTTACTGGGCTTGTTGGAGCATTAACTCCTGGCTGCCAATATACCCTCCAAACCATTTGTAAGACACCTAATTCAGCCATACTAGATTTGAATTAGTGAAGAACTTACAGGACACTTAATTTCCAGAAACAGGGATGGAAATCTGTGGTTTAGGGCATTGGGCAAGTAACATAAATTATTCAAATTCCCAAGCTGATAATTTAGGAAGATGTTGACACACCCTTGAGCAAGGCACTTCGTTTTAATTCCTCTAGGGTGGTCTTCTGACAGAAGGAATTTGGATATGCTGAGTTCTTTATTCTTTCCTCTTATGTGTATAACACACGCATGTGCTGGCTAATAACAAGTAAAACACAATCATGCACTGGTTAAAAACATGTGTAACACAGTCATGTACTGTCTAATATGGTATATATCATCATCATTACCATAATGCACTGGTTACTGGAAAAAGAGGATCGTCCATAGATAGCAAGTGCCATATTTGGATGTGTTTCAGGTCTGCAAAATTACGTGACAAATTAGATTAAATATAGTGCACTACTTTGGCACACAGTCCATAGAGCTTAATGAAATGTTATATATACAGTGTGATACATGGGTTGATAGACGTACAAACATAATTCGGGGGGGGAAGGAAAATCTGAGGATAGCTAGTTTGCATTTAACGAGCTTCGAAGAAGAGATGATACAAAAATGGAAAACCAAATATCAATTGATGGATTTTTCACACAACGTAAAGTTACAACCAACACTACAACCAAGCCTACAGCTGCAGCTATGCTAGCCAAACTTTAGCAGTCAGGGTCAGGGACACGTCAAGACTTAAAACCGAATCAACCACGTTTTGGCCCCACGAAGACAGACAGACAATATCGCACATCTACTATCACCAACTCCATTTTCAGTTTCGCACAGACACTGTGTTCACCTTTGCCAATGCATATGACACTGCAGTACTACAAGCCCATTGTCAGACAGCCAAGGCCCTATAGTCTTCTTAAGTTAGAAAGATGATGATGGTGATTATGAGGATGGCATCTTGTCCACACTGAACAAGCTCAACTCCATGACGGTTGCATTCTCAGAGCTTAAGCTGTTCATCGCTGTGACATTGCCTGTGTGTACAATGTCCAATGAGAGATTATTTTCTGTTTTAAAATGTGTCAAATACATCTAAATAAAAAATCTCAGAACAACAATGTGTGATGACAGATTAACCCACCTCATGCTTATGGCTGTGGAATCTACACTGATAAAAACATTGGATGATCTGGTGGCAGACTTTGATCAGTTAAGGCCCAGACGCTACCCTCTTATGGACTAAACAAATAGGAGCCTACAGCACCAGAATGTAAGAATGTCTTCCTCCTAATCTAATGAGCAAATAATCACAGACAGCAGCCTGATGCTATTTGATGAATTGTACTGTGCTTAACAATTGTTGGCCTTGTCAAAGCATATTGATGTTACACGTTATTAAAGACTATAATCAGCCCTAGTACTTAGATATTACAATGGATTTGCATATTTTGTGCCAAATTTGCCTTTTATTAGTTGTGTATTGAACACCCCTTATTTGCATACTAGAAAATAGCATGTCATTCACAGTACTTTTGTTTTGCAAAAGTAAAAATGTTAGTAATGATAATTTGACCTCAGCGCTCTGTCTTTATTGCTGAAATGTGCAACAAAATGGATATGATGAATGATGTGAGAGAGACACATGTCTGTTAAAACCGTTCAATAGCATAGTAGTTCTTTGACATTATGTCCATTTGCCATACCTTGGCTTTTACTGAAACGACGCCCCTGCATTTTGTGACTACAGTGCAATAATTCAGACTCTTGGTTCAAATTAGACCAGCACTTAGCCACTACAGTATTATTTGGTCCACAATCAGTCTTTGTGAAAAATATTGCAGTTCTGTAAACCATGGAAAAAACAACCGTTTACTAAATATTTCTTTTAAACAACGGCATCAAATATTAAGGAATCAAATTGAGGCAACAAAAGTAGGCATGCTGAAGATTGACAGAATCTGTACAACACAGATACTTTGTGACCAACCTATACAGTGTTGCCCTCCTAGGTGCAAATGCCTTGCATTCCTGGCCTCTTATCACACTGGGCAGAAGCACGATTCAAGAGGTTCACAGTTCATTTGGCCTTCTACAGGTATGTGACAGCACATTGTCCCAGCAGAATGTTAACAGGGCAGTTTTTCTTGTCTCATTCCAGAGAACTACTCGGTCAGCGGGCCAGAAGGATCCAAGAGTGAGTCGGTGGCCAACCTCCAACCCCAGGCGTCCCTGAGCTCTCTGCAGTCGAGCTCCCCGGGTCCCAAGCGCTCGGGGAACACCCTGAAAAAGTGGCTGACCAGCCCCGTTCGTCGTCTTAGTCACGGAAGCAGCGTCAAGAAGTTCCCCAGCAAGCACAAGAAGAGGGATGGCCGCAAGAGCATCGACCTCGGGCCTCAGGAGCTGGAGTCTGGAGAGGTACGGATATTAGATCCATGGCACAAGGCGGTTGATTTCAGATGGACTTAAGGTTCAGTCATGGACATCTCCGTTTTGTTTCTGGTACAGAGGTTGCCTGTTTACAAGTAAACTCAGTGAAGTTGTCTTTGAGGGACACATTTAGTGGGAAAACACTGCATTTGCAAGAGTTCTACTTTCAGTCTGGCTTTCAAACAATGCCAGGTAATTCATTAGCTTCCATCCAACTGATTGAGGATTTTCAGGCTAATATAAAAGCAAGTGTGCAATGCCATATCTCTGATCCATTCCAGAGCTAGTGTACCCAACACTACTTGTCCACTAATATGCTAGCACTTAAATATTGAATCAATTGACCTAATTTGGTGCTAAAGTTCAACAAAACTGAGATATTTGTAGGTCCCCAATGGAGATTTGAGAACAATTGAAGTAATTTCTCCCTCCCATGCCTGAGCAGTGTGTACAGGCCTTGTTTTGAGGTATAGATTCGGGCCCGTATTTGCAAAACATTTTATCTTAAAAACATTTTATCTTAAAAACATTTTATCTAAGAACAAAATCATTTTCACTCAGAGTAACCTATTCACAAAGCTGCTGAGACCAACTGTTAGTAAGGAAATCTAAGAACTCTTATGATAAGAGTAAGGGCGTGGTTGACCCCATTGCTATGGATGATTCAATGTTCCATGATTAAGCTTACTTACTATGCCCGCATTGATTGGGTGATAGGGGACAGGTTTCTGTCAGTGAATAAATCACACTAATATTGTAGGATGTTTGATGTTGTGATATTAAAATAAAGATTGACAACTAAAAATGTTGCTGAAGTGTCCCCAATTAAATATAAGATGAAGAATAATTTACTGACTAGTCAAGTACATTTTCAGCTAATTGCCTGCCTCTTTCGTCTAGCAGCTCGTAAACAGTCTTTTCATTATAAGACTAGAACACCGACCTGAGCAAACGAAAACCAATAACTTTTACTTCTAGGGCAAATTGTGGTTGAAAGACATTTAGCAGTTGGGATATCTTCGAAAACCTAAAATGATGCTTGGGAATATGTATATGCCTGCAAATATGCATCTTTCCTAATTCCATCCAGGACCAATGCCTGTCAAATGCACAGTTTTTTTATTTTCTGGATCCTTAGATCTATGGGGGAGATTGCAGAAATCTAGCGACAAACTGCCACAGGTTATAGGACAATAAGGCAATAAGGCAATTACGTTCAACTACACGAGACCACAATGTTTTATTGTCTGCAGGGATGGACTGGGAAAAAATTCGGCTCGGGACTTTGGATGGAGCGGCCGGCGGTGGGGGGGGGGGGGGGGCGCGCGCGCGCGTGTGCACTGTATCTGTCGCTCCCCGCGTTCGTCAATCATTCATTCTGGGTTTCTCCTCATTTGAATATAGAGGAACTCTCTCTCGATTTGACGGCCGGGCCAGAGCGCAGTTTTGCGGATGCAACAGCCTGTCCATTTCAGCCTACTGTCACTTGTTTTAATACGTCCGACCTGCCGTCAAAGTAAAATGTGACGGCCCGTTTGGCCCGGAATGGACCGGCCGTTCGGGAAAACTCCCGACACTCCCGATGGCCAGTCCGCCCCTGATTGTCTGTCATTCAATGTATTTAGGCCATAGGAAAATGAACATAATTATATATATACATTTAATTTGCTCTACATGTTATCGCAGACTATTTTGGCATTTAATATATTTAATATTAGGAATTACACTTTTTTTTAAGGGTTTCTCCTAAATCAATGAGTTAAGAGCTACTTTTAGCCTTAAAATGTTTTGTGAATATGGGCCCTTGTATACAGTACTGTACATCCAGCTCAATAACTTTGGGTTTGTTCAGCCAGGTGTACACACATTTAGGTTACATCAAGTAACAACGTCTTTGCTTCACGTAAATGGGAGCATTTAACCAATCTCAGCAATTCCACAGCAACTCAGTGGATGAAAACTACACTGTTGCAGTGAATTATTTCCTATTGTGTAGATGTAGTGCAGTTCTGTGTTCCAGCTGCTGCTGAATGTTTTAATAAACCCCACATGCTTGCGTACAGCGCCAGAATCCTTTCACAGCCACGGAAATGTCAATTCCCTTTGTTATGACTGGTAGCACAGAACCCATATTAAATGCCTGAAAAAATAGTCAGGAAGTGCTGCACTTAATTCGGTCAAACCGTCCAGTGGGACTGTGATCAGGGCCACATCCCAAACACCCTACTGTCCCCGTACAGCTCATCATCTCTGGTCAACAGTAGTGCAGAGGAATAGGCTGTCGTTTGGACCATGTCCCCCTGGCCGGAGTGATTTTCCGGTGGCAACCGATGCGACGTGTTGACAAAGAGAGGCACTGTAGAAGAGCAGGGTACACCCCCCCCCCCCACTCGTTCAACCCCCAAGGACAATGGCCCACATTAACCCACCCACACCCCCATACTGTACCTCTCCCCTCCCCACAGAGGGGCCGTAAAGAGGGCACACTGTCCAAGTCTTCGTCGGGAATGCAGAGCGGAGGAGAGGAGGAGCCAGAGGACGACTCCCACACCCCCCTGCCCCCCCCTATGGAGATCATCAAGGATCCCTCATCCCAGGAGGACAAGGTAATGCCAGGCTCCAGCCTCCCATTTCCTTTCTTATTTATAGCCATACTATGATTGAATAGTTATCAAATGTTATAATGTGTACAATACAGGAAATAAACTCGCCAAAAAAAGAAACTTCCCTTCAGGACACTGTTCTTTGAAAGAAAATTGATAAAAATTGTAATGACTTGATAGTAAAGTGTTTAAACAGTGTTTTCCATGCTTGTTCAAGTCACGCATAAACAATTCATGAACATGCACCTGTGGAACAGTCGTTAAGACACTAACGGCTTACGGCCTGTGGGCAATTAAGGTCACAGTTATGAAAATGTAGGACACTAAGAGACCTTCCTACAGACTCTGAAAAACATGTCCGGGGTCCGTGTTCATCTGTGTGAACGTGCCTTAGGAATGCTGCAAGGAGGCAGATGTGGCCAGGGCAAAAAATGTCAATGTCTGTACTGTGAGACGGCGTTACAGGGAGACAGGAAGGACAGTTGATCTTCCTTGCAGTGGCAGACCACATGTAAAAGAACCTGTACAGGAACAGTACATCTGAACATCACAGGTATAGGATGGCATCAACCAATGTCCGAGATAAACCAGGAATGCACAATCCCTCCATCAGTGCTTAGATTGTCCACAATAGACGGAGAGAGGCTAGACTCACCAGACACCACCGGCAACAACATCGCCTATAGGCACAAACCCACCGTCACTAGACCAGACAGGACTGGAAAATGTGCTCTTCACCGACGAGTTGCGGTTTTGTCTCACCAGGGGTGATGGTCTGACTCTTATCTTCGAAGGAATGAGCAATACACTGAGGACTGTACTCTGGAGCGGGTTAGATTTGGAGGTGAAGGGTCATTCATGTTGCATTGCAGGCAATCTCAATGCTTTGCCTTACAGGAAAGACATCCTCCTCCCTCATGTGGCACCCTTCCTACAGGCTCATCCTGACATGACCCTCCCGCATGACAATGCCACCAGCCATACTGCTTGTTCTGTGCGTGATTTACATGCACATAATATCAGTGTTCTCCCATGGCCAGCGAATAGCCAGGATCTGAATCCCATTGAGCACATCTGGGACCTGTTGGATTGGAGGGTAAGGGCCCTACCTTTCCCCCAGAAATGCTTGGAACATGCAGGTGGCTTGGTGGAAGAGTGGGTTAACATTCCTAGAACAAAAAAGTGACAAATCTGGTGCAGTCCATGAGGAATAGATACACTGCAGTACTTAATGCAGCTGGTGGCCACACTAAATACTGACTGTTTCTTTTGATTTTGCCCCCCCCCCCCGTTCAGGTACACATTATTCCATTTCTGTCAGTCATATCTCTGTTCAGTTTGTCTTAGAATGTTTTAATGTTCATATAAATATTTATACATGTTCAGTTTGCTGAAAATAAAAGCAGTTGATAGTGAGAGAACATTTATTTTTTTGCTGAGTTTATGAAAACTGTTTGTCCCTGTTTAACATTATCCCAAACAATTTTGCCCTCCAAACAATGAGATTCTCTGTTGGCGCAAGGGTAAAATTGCCTTAATTCCCCATAATTTGTACTACTTTTGACAAATGCAATGCACTACATTGGTTCCCTTTTGGAACATACTCTAGAAACCCTAACATGTATTTCGGGTTGTGGATTTGATGTAGATCATTCCAGCAGCATATTGCCCCGGCCCCGAACATTCTGCTTTGTCACTCAGCGCTTTCTCATAAGCCACCCTTCCCTACCGTTGCTTGTCTGTACACTCCTACTAACTTGCAGGTGTGTATGCAGATGAATCTGTGCCTGCTTTTCTTTTCGCCGTGTCTGGCATTATGTATTGTTCCGCTCACAGCTGGGTGATCTTTCACAGTCAAAAGAGGAGCCAAACGTTTTGTTTCATTTTCTCCGACTGCACACAATTACTTTTTGCTGCGCGATTTTCAAACTTTGCCCATAGAGCTCCACTGTATAATGAAATGATGTGTCATTTAAAACACTGCCGTCGACACGGAATTGTCCTGCTATTAACTGAGGTTTTCTCAATTTTTGATAGCGCCTCAAACTGCGCCACTAAAGCTTGCCTTTCGTAGCTACCCCTGTTCCTGGCTGAGTGCTTACTTAACCGCTGTCTCTCTCTCTGTCTCTCTCATTCCCTTCATCTTTTCTCCTTTCTGCTTCTAACACTTCCTCCCTCCCACCCTCCCTCCCACCCTCCCTCCATCTAAATCAGTCGTCCGCGTTGCTTATCGCGCGTCAGGGCTCCGCCGACGTCCCCAGTGCTGCCGAGCTTGTCAGTGCAATAGAGAAGTTGGTCAAAACTAAAATGGTAAGTGCAGAAATGTGAAGCAATAACAAACAGACATTGAGCAAACTAACAATTCGACATTCTGTTTATTTGCACATTAATAACACACTGCTAGTTGATATGGGAGGCGCTGCTCAGACGTGTCCATCAAAGGTTCCCGCTGAAAACTTTGCGCAAAGCTTCCGTTGTGAATGTTTACTGTTGAATCTTTGATCCCAAATGATACTCTACTTCCTATGTAAGTGAACTGCTTTTAACTTGAGGGTACATTTGTTGTGCACCTACATAAGGAATGGATTACCATTTGGGACATACACTCACTTGTCACCTCACATAATGCAAGCATCAAGACAAATGGTATGATGTGTATCCAAGCATCTCAATTGCACAATGGCTTACAATTGCACACTTTGACTGTTTTGGTCAACTCTCGTTCTGTTATCGAAGACGACGTTGTACCCCTGTAGTGCAACAAGTGTAGGATTTGAAATGTTTAGGCTCAACGTTTGACATCAGTGATTAAGCACAATCTCTTCTCCATCAGTTATGTCTCTGTGGCTCTGTGGCTCTGGGCCGTACGATGGCGATCGCACTCTCTGAGCCCAATGTTTAACAACCGCTCTCTCTCTCTTCTCCCTCATCAGAATCTGGAGCCAGGCACCTACCCCAGCTTCACCACTTTGACCCCTCCAGAGCAGACAAGCCCAGCCTTGCCTCGGAACCCCGAGTTGGAGCAGAAAGCCAAAGCGCTGCGCGGACGCATGTACGACACAAAGCGTAGCCTCTGGCTCGCTCCCCACTCTCCCTTCTCCCAGGGTGCTTTGCACCTTTGCAGATTTATTAGTGGCTGCGCCAATGCTTTGAAGTTCAGGAAGTGGAGTGTTCGAGTGGACACTTGACATCTAGCACACACCAAGCCACTTGGCTGCGCTAATATTTTTCTACAGAAAATGGGTCACTAAACACGTGTGTTTTTCCTCAGGTTTGTCCTCAATGAGCTGGTGCAAACAGAGAAGGACTACGTAAAGGACTTGGGGATTGTGGTGGAGGTGAGCTCATCTTAGTGGCACACTGTAGCATCAATAGCAGGAGCGTCAAGGAGATTCAGCTAAGCTCAGTCACTGCGGTGAACACGACCGGTCGCTGTGGAGAACAAGACCGGTCGCTGTGGAGAACACGACCGGTCGCTGTGGAGAACACGCCCAGTTGATGCGCCCAATTACTGACTCCACCACCGCATCCTAAATTGCTCCCTATTCTCTATTTAATGCACTTCTTTTGGCTTTGTCCTGGTCAGTAGTGCCATACATAGTAGATAGGACTCTGGTGGGACGGTTTCCTATAGCGTTTGGGGTTAAAATAGCTGGCAAGATTTGTTTTGTCATACTGTTTTCATTGTGTTCGGTGGTAATAATATATAGACTTTATTTTCAGATGATTGTTTCTTAGAAAGTGAAAGAAGTACATAATGTTTTTTTTTCTCCAGATTCACAAATGTGTCTTATATGTGATGCATTCCTTGCTTTCACCCATCTTTCGAAACCCTGCTTGCTTGTTTTGCAGCACACTAGTTTTGCAACACTGATTATCTTAATTTCACATTTCCTGTGATATCAGTCACATCAACTCCATGACTTTAATCCAGAGTGGTGTTCTTTCCTGTTTAGGGATTCATGAAGACGATAGAGGAGAAGGGAGTCCCTGAAGATATGAAAGGAAAAGACAAAATCGTATTTGGGAATATACACCAGATCTACGACTGGCACAGAGAGTATGTCTTGTTTTCAGTCTCAATGGAACCATGTTCCCTATATTGTGCTCTTCTTTTAACCAGGGCTCAGTAGACACTCTGGTAGCCAATGTGGATTTAAAATATTGGTGGATTTTACACAAAAAGCCACCAGAACCCTAAACTAACTGTCTTGTTTTTGTCTAAACTAACTGTCTTGTTTTTGTCTAGAAAACTCATATTTTTACCACTATTATAAACTTGCTTCTTTGCCATACTGAGAGAATGTTCTTCCAAACAGTTATTTTGTCGGAGAGATGGAAAAATGTCTGGAAGACAATGACCACCTTCCTGAGATTTTCATTAAACATGTAAGTGAGTGTTGGGATATTGTGGTGTAAGACGTTTTTTTACTGTATAGCTCAATATATAATTATAGAACTGGATTGTGCACGATGATGAGATAATGGCTGGGGTACAAATTTAAGGCATATTTACGTACATGGGAGACAAATAAATCCTTTAAAAAAACATAGGTCACTTGCACAGATTAAAAAACATTTCTTACATTTTAAACCAATAAGATGAAATATTATATCTACATTTGCCACCATTAAAATAAATTAAAAAAAGAAATTCACTAAGGCTTTTTTTTTCCTTCGTTTAGGAACGCCGACTACATATGTATGTGGTTTACTGCCAGAACAAACCCAAGTCTGAGTTTATTGTTGCAGAGTATGACTCGTTCTTTGAGGTGAGGTATACTTTTGACACAGTAATCTTTATTGCATTCAAATGACTAATTCTAGGGCTCTGCGTGAAGTAGTGGACTAAGTTGCAGTTTTACACTTCATCTACATTACGGTGACCACGGGTTCAGTCGGGGTCATGGCTTCTTTGATTTTGCCCAAGCCTAATTGCCCTTTATTTTATTTTTAGGGCATACAGCAAGAGATCAGCTCAAGACTGGGTATAAGTGACTTTCTCATAAAGCCAATTCAGAGAATTACCAAGTATCAGCTACTTCTTAAGGTAAGGCTGCAGTTGTTAACTCCAGCTTGCAAGGAACCTGGTAATAGTGCAACTCCTACATTTACCCTAAAGGTCCGCTGGGTAGAATTACTACTTTGTCTTTGTGTGATCAGCTTACAAAAGCTGTAGATGGGATAATATTTTCCAACACTATGCAGTGCCTATTTTGCCATTTCAAAATAAGTGCAATTAAGATGTGATGAGTTCTGTTTCCACAGTGTTTATGAATCTGCATGCGCTGGTCCAGCTTTGATTTAATTATGCATTTAAGGCCATAATTATGTGTGCAAAAAAGCACTGCATAGTGTAGAGAATCATTATCCCATATATATATTGCTTTTTTGAAATTCTGTTTTTAGAACACTTGTAAGTTGGTCTCTTGAAAGAAAAAGTTGTTCCATTGTTACAGCTCGAAATTCTACAAATAGCACCTTTAAACTATTTGAAAATACAGCTCTGGAAAATAAGAAAGAGACCACTGTAAAGCTTTAAATCAACCCCATTGAATACCTCTTTAATGTGATCAAAAGCAAGATGATGGTCAACAGCTATCAAACAAACCAGAGGTGCTTGTAACCCATGTTAACACATTAGTATTGTGTTGTTTTAAGAAAGATTCAAGAGTAAATTCAATTTTTTATATAGTATTTCAAACGTTACCATAAATGGTTTATGTCATATACAATGCTGTGCCTTCCAATGCTTCTGAGAACAACTGAGAGTACAGTTTATCCACTTCTGTATCAGTTTGTACTTGAAATACCACAAGGTCGAGAATTCAAAGGGAACTTAGTGTCCGCCCCCAGTGAGTAGCTTTCAGAGTGTAATAAGCCTGCGGCTTACTTGGCCATTTTACCGCAACAATTATGGTAACACTTACGGTAAAATCACCAATAATTCTAACTGTCATTCGAGAGTTATGCTACCTACTGTACCTAGCGGAAAATGGTACAGCTAGTTAGCCAGGCTAAAATTGGTACAAATTGAGCAATATTCTCTAAAATATTTTTTTTATTTTATATCACATTCATCCACGTAAATACACAGTAGATCATGTTAACCAGTTTCTTACCTCTTCTAGTGCTAGACCTAGGGACTCGGCTGGTTTATCCAGTTAATTTTTCGCCATCCTGAAGTTTCATACAAATCGGTACATATGAAACTCTGATGATCTAACATGATAATAATCTTTTTTATCTGGAAATGGTTGAAAGCAAAAATGTAGCCCGGTCCTACTCTTTACAACAAATAGTTTCTGTCTCTGTTGCCATTGCTGGAAAGTTTCCACAAACACACCAGTGTGAGTTCATCCTAAGGTTCGACATTAGCTTTACCGGTGGACAAAAGCAGCAGCGTTATTCACCCGATAACGTTCCTGCCTTTGCCATATTACTTCCTCACTGTATTCCAGCTCTTGGTAAATTACTATTCAATAACAATTGATCAAAGTTGAAATCGTCCAGCTCTTCAGATATTTAAGCACTTGCATTAGCCATTGTAGAAAACAAATCCCGCTGTAACTCTTGGTAGGAATGCAACACATACTATCCTCAAACTCACTAGTGACGTTTTATTTTTATATCAACCCAATACAGGGATGATCAGGAAGTTAACCAAATGCCTCCCCTCAATTTACAGCTGTAGCTGTAGTCTAAAAAAAGTATGTTCACATGCGATGGCCATCTTTCGAAGTACAACATGCATTGAGAAGTTGTTTTTAGAGTCTGACAGGTTGGAAACATAACCATGTTTGGGTGTTGTATTATTAACACTTTTTCCTTAGCAATTTTAGCGGTCTGACAACACTGCATCTTTAACGTTATTGTGACCAATTGTCATTTTCTGCAAATAAATGCTCTGAATGACAGTAGTTTTATTTAGAATTTAGGATACATTTTTTCAGTATTTTATGGAATAGAACAAAAATGTTAATTTCACCCAAACACATACCTATCAATAGAAAAACAGAGACATTGATGATTTTGCTGTGGTCTCTATGTTTTTTCCAGGCTATACATTGATGCCCTACGGTCTAAACCATCCTTTTTTGATACTAAGACTGTTTTTGAGAAATATCTTTAGAGGGAAGTCTGATTCATTTGTCTTCGGTAATTCCAAGTATGCAACAAGCATTTTTATCAGATTGACATTTTTTCTGTTGCTCTGTTGAATGGTCTTTTGGATGGAAATATTATACTGTTGTTATTATAGGGACACATTGTACTTCTGTCAGTGGGGTCTCTTACATATGAAAATATCTCAGTAAATAGTTTGTGTGCAAGTAAGAAAGATTCTTTTTGGATTTTACCAGAGGTGTACATAGTACTGAGTAAAAGTACTTTTCTGAGTAACTCTGAGTTCACAAGTTTTGGGAAGTCCCTTCTTAAGACCAAATTGATCAAGTAAAAGCAGTTCACATCTTACAGGTGACCATGATTGATATTTCCTTTACTCTTTCGAATTGTTTTATAGGTTACTGTTAAGATATGAACTCCCTTTACCTGATCAATTTGGTCTTAAAGGTACAATATGTAATATCAATCAAAACAATAACTAAATACACACTTTGCATTTAAAGCAAACATCACTATACATATATTATATATATTTATTAGTTGTGTACTTACATTATCCTAAATGTTTCCACTAACTTTCAAATCCAGAGAAATTTGTAATATAATTCGAAGACACAGGACGTTTCATTTTGTCGCCCGTGAATGGCGTCATATAACCTGTGACTGCTCTAGTTGTTATAAGATCCAGGGAGCCGCCAAACATAACGTGAATAAAGTTATAATTTTTTAACAATATATTACTTTGTCAGTGAACATTTTTTTCTGCCGGAGATGCTAGATTGGAAGGTTGTCATTGACGACGATAACAAAACCCATGATCCCACGCAACCTCCCGACGTC
>JACXGM010000651.1:0-23832 GCA_016801145.1 Umbra pygmaea | reverse complement strand
CGGCGGCCAAAAATGACATATTGCACGTTTAAGTAGGGACTTCCCAAAACTTGGGAACTCAAGAGTTACTCGGAAAAGTACTTTTACTCAAGTAAATGTCCAACTCTGGATTTTAATGCATCATATAATAACATACTATTCCTAATTTGTGTCATTGGAGTATGATCTCATCACGGAGATGGGAAGTTCAATAACTTTGAGATTACTTAAAAAAATGTTTTGCCTTTTCTTTCAGGACTTCTTGAAGTTTAGTTCAAAGGCAGGACTAGATTGCCAAGAGATGGAGGTAACAGCAGCACATTGACATTAAAGATATAGTAGATGTGTTTTTGAATGATTAGGAATACAAGGTTTTTCTATTAATTTTACCTAATATGGGTTTTCCAGAAACACTGTTTAGATGACACTAGATTTCAGAAGGGGGGGACATCAGGATATCAATACTGACGTTTTCTAGCTTTCTAATTCTAGAAAGCTAGAAAGTTTTCTAATTAGCAATTGTTTTATTGCACATCCATCATCACTCTTATCTACTTTATTGGTCATTCCATTCTCTCTCTCTTTATTCCTTCTACAGAAAGCAGTTACTTTAATGTCCCAGGTCCCCAAGCTGTGCAATGACATGATGAATCTCGGTAGACTACAAGGCTATGAGGTAATTTAAAGTAATTATTTGAGTTGGCTGGGATATTCAACTGAATAACAACTACAAATTTATCCTAGGAAGTCAATTAAGACATCCAACTTTAACAGAAACCAAGTGTTACAGCTGTTTAAAAACATTGTGTAGTATCAGACGTGTACAGCACGTCAACTATACATTTAAATTTACAAAATGTATTTGGTTAAAATCCGTTGTCCACAGGCAAAGTAGAGTCAGTCTGACCTCTAAAATATGAAATTGAAAGCACTATGTCCCTACATAGTGCACTACTTTGCACCAAAGTCCGATCGTTCCTTCTAAAATGTAGTGCACTAAATATGCAAGGGTACAATTTGAGAGCTTTATGGCCAGGTGAAGACTGAAGGGGCTGGTTAAGTGGGTAATGTTGACGACTGGCTGACGAATGACTGCCTTATTTTCCAGCGTTGATAGATGTTGATCCTGTGTGTATTTGGTCCCTCAGGGTAAACTGACCAGCCAGGGAAAGCTTCTACAACAGGAGACGTTCTTTGTGACAGAGCAGGACACGGGCGTGCTGTCCCGAAGCAAGGAGCGCAGGGTCTTCCTGTTTGAGCAGATTGTCATCTTTGGTGAACTTCTTCGCAAAGGTTCAACTACGCCAGGTTACCAGTACAAGAAGAGCATAAAGGTGTGTAACGCAGGTTAATAGAGATTCAATTGCCTTAAGGTGGATGTCTTCAGAAACTCCTAGGTAGCAATTAGGAGAGGACCTTGCTAAATGTATCCAGTAAAATAAGCTTTTTTTATTTTGAGTTCTAACATGGCAGTTACAACATAGGATACCATGACCAGAAAAACTGAGTTTCATTGTCTTATGTGTTGATAATGAGTGCAGCGATGTGTTAGCATGTTTGTGTTTTGTCGGAACAGGTGAGCTTGCTGGAGTTGATGGAACACGTGGACAATGATCCGTGTAAGTTTGTGCTGTGCTGTCGAGGCTCAGCTGAGCGATTCACCCTCCAGGCGCCCAACCTGGACATCAAGAACGTGTGGGTCCAGCACATCAGCCAGGTCTTGGATGTCCAGAGCAACTTCCTGTCTGGTAAGAAGGATCCTGCCTATAACTTGCCTGACATTAGTCAGTGTTGCAGATATTACAACCAGAAGTTTTTGTACATAAATCCTTAAAGTATTCCGAATATCATGCTTATGTTTCTCTTAAACATTGGAAGTGGGATACAGTACATGGAAGATTTGTGCAACCCTAGCTAAATCAAAACGTATTTAGTCTTATCTACAGTTTCGTTGTTTACCATGACTCTCTGTGGAAAGACATATAGGGATTAATCAGCTACTGGTTATTTTGGGAAACAATAATAGCATCATAAACCCCTGATTTATTTTCAGTACTTCATTTAATTTGTTATTTAATATGCTCTCTAATGGACAACCTCCACAGCACTGCAGTCTCCTATTGAGTACCAGAAGGAGAAAGGTGCTTCACACTCCCTCACAAGGAACCAGTCAGGCAGCCGGCCCCCCAGTTCCAACAGCAGGCCCCTCTCCTCCTCCTCCGTGGGGGTCGAGAAGCCACCGCTAGTGGGACCGGGAAGGACCCCCACTCCTCTCAAGATATCTACCTCCAATGGCAGTCCATGCTTTGATCCCACAAAACATGTGGAAAGCTTTGAGCCCCCCAGGGTGAGTTTGCTTTAGTACCTTTCTATTTAGTCCAGAGCCACTTTCCAGGACACCTTTCTTGGGAGAATGCAAGCATGGCGGGAACTGAGGACGCTGGCACATTGCAGGTGTGAAAGCAGGCTATTAATAGGTGTGATGGCTGGCCTAGTTTAACAACATTTCAACAGGAGGCATTCTGTTCAAACTCGCCTATGAACAACTGCCAAAGTTGCTGCTGACGAAACAAGTCCAAAGTTCAAAGGATCCTAAATCGACCGTGCATGGTTTCGTGTGCATGTTTGTCTATGTGCGGGTGTTTGTTATCCAGTGTCATAACCAAATTCATAACCGAATCTTCCTTCCTCTTATGCAACCCGACTCCACAGCAGAATGACGGTGTTGGCTGCAATGGCGTGTCGTCCACCATGACGGTGACCCAGGACTACAGTGCACTGAAGGAGAACGAGATCTGCGTTATCCAGGGCGAGACAGTGCAGATTATGGCCACGAACCAGCAGAACATGTATCTAGTGTACCGGCCGGCCAACAGCCAGTCCCCTGCAGCCGAGGGCTGGGTCCCAGGCTACGTCCTGGGGCCCCTGAGTAAAACGCTCAAAGACAGTGCTGCTGAGGCAAGCATCAAGTAAGTGCCCCCTTAGCTGCCCCCTCCCCCTTCCCCAACACGGAGCTGCTCTGATTGGATGTGGTGAAAGTTGAGTCTGTTCGAAACTCCAAACCCCAGATTATGGGAAATAACTCGGAAATGTTGGACTACACCGGGGTCATTTTTTCCTCACTGTGTTTTTGTTAATATATTATGTGACAGCGTATTGAGTCATTCTCTACAAAGAGGTAAAGGACATTTAGAGAATCATGGCTTCATGCAGAGATGCACCGAGAATGATCTTACAACAATGTGGAACTCACTGACTGGTCTGGACTTTTATTTCTGTTTCTAACACTTTTTTATTTGAATTTTGTTTTACACCCTTTGGAGAAAAAAAGGCCTTTTCAATGGACTGAGGCCTGTTTCTCCAACTGGAGAATGTTTATGTTATTGTCTATGGCAATGTTTTTGTACATATTGTTTCTGTTTTATTTTATTTTTGGAAAAGATTTGAGTGCATATTTTTAAGTTGATTTATTCATTTGTTTATGATTATCAGATATGTTGGCAGTTTACTGTAAAAAGTGAATTGGGTTTGCTTACTGATACGCTCTCTACAGTACATTTCTGTATAAAGTATTTTGCACTATTTAAGAGAATACATATTAATGAAGTCAGGTTGTGCAATATAGTGATAGGCACAATGTTCATCATTGTACTTGTAGTGTAACTAATAATTTTAAATGCATTTTAAATATGTAAAATACATTTTTGACATGAGCATGAGTTCGCAAGGCAACATAAGTTGAACTTGTTTTAGACCATCAGTGACATTCAATATTGTTATATACTACGAGCCTGCAGTCAAACTGCATTTCTCAGCTGTGTGTGGCTCTTAGTGGATTAGACCTAGATTCCATTCTTATCTCACATTGAGCATAAAATGATAGTGAATTCAGTTCAACCGATTATTTTCTAATGTTTACTTGCATTTGTAAAAAAAAGAATAATTATCAAGGTTCATTGTGGCTTGACATCCATTTCCTCTCAATGATGGACCATTTCTAAATTGTGGGCTTTATTAAAGTGATCATTCTTCTCATTGAAATGTCCTGGTGTTAAATACATTCACAAACACAAACAGCTCTTCTGGAAGCTCTGGGTTCTAATTTCTCACACAAAAGTGATGAGACAGGAATATTTCAACAGCACCTTTGTTTATGCACTTTTTTGTATGATTTGTTTGTGTTTGTTTACCCTGTTTTGTTGATGTGCTAGACAGCTTCTTTTCATTTGCTACTAACCACACTGGTCCTTGACAAAAGTTGGTTGTGTTCAAAGCATCATAATTGAAAATGTCAGGACAAAGCAGAGCCACTGATTGGTTGGCCAGATGTCATGTGACCATCTAACTATGCTGCTTTGACACATTGTCCTTTCCACTATGGTGTAAGTCAATCAAGGTATGGTAGCATAAAGAGGGGTTTCATTCGCAGAGCCTTTTCTATATTACGTTTCTAATACACATCCATTCAAACAACGTTCAAGTTAACTATTGTGAAAAAAAGATGGTTCTCTCACACTTTCGCCTGATCTGAATATCAACCTTTTGATTTTTCTTTACTTTAATAAAGTTGTCGAGTCTCTCTAAACCTCTCCTCCTTTCTGAATACTGGTTGGCCTGGATTTGACTGGTGCATTTCTTGGTACAACAGGAAATCTCTTTCATGGAATACCCTGCGCTCGAGAAAGCGAGCAGAGAAGGATAGCAGCTCCAAGGGTGATGCAAAGGTTGAGAATGGACTCCGTAAGCCTAAGGAGATTCTCAGCCCCAAGGTCACTGTAAAAGTGAGTAAGCGTGCTGGTTACGGGGATGACGTGCCACATCCTCACCTGTGTGTTGTGACAATAACTCCCTACACTGAAACACTACGATAATTCGATTTAACAACACCGTCTGCTTAACGCTGTTTTGACCTTACGCATGACACTAATGAGTTAAGCCTCACATTTGGGAATTGTGGCAACTTTGGTTTTGGTTCAGCTAACAGTTTTTTTTGTTCGTTCAAATTGACAGGTTTTGTTGATTAATAACAACTTCATCAAATACTGGGCTCGTTCACTAAACACCTCAAACCTATGGTCTGGAGCCGGGGTTGCGTTCACTTTCCGCTAGATTTTAGCAACGTTTTTGAGTCCTCTTGATCCGAGCAGACACAATTGCTCTGTGTAAACCTGGGGGGTCTCTCTCGAATTCTACGCAACCTCCAAAGGTAGCGCACAAGGACAATTCAAAAGATCCCACCTAGGGCTTTGCAAACAGCCCAGGAGAAATGTGTGTTGCGGGGAAATTCTTCACTGCAGGTCAATGGGCTGGGCCGGTTTCTGAGCAAAGTGCTCAGGCACCCAGTTCAAGACATCTTGAGTGACGTACCCACAAATGCGCAATTGCCGTCTTGAGACTTGACAGTGTAAATACAAACAGTATGGAAACGATTTTGTTTAGTCTCGAGCTAAATCGAACATTTTGCTGACATCTATCGGAATGTAAACGCGATCCTATTGAGCTGTCACTTGAACATAAACAAGTCCTCGTTCCAGAGTAAGCATGCTAACCACCAGAGAACTAAGAACTACCAAGGCATAATGTGTTTACAAGGAAGACACTACTAAACCTGAATTTCACACATGTTCATTCTATGTTTATAAACCTGTACACAATGACTGCATTTTAAAATAACCCCTAATTAATTGCATATGAAGTTATGCCTGAAGTCTGCTGATTAAAATTTATTTTAAAGCATTATGGAGTATACAGCTTTTATTTGTAAATTATGTTAATTAGATGCATTTCCTTTTATGTTTGCTACTGTACATGTTTTGTGTTCACCCTGGTTTAAATAGTCATCAGCATAGTACCTTTTATCCCACTGCTGATTTGATTGGAAGTTAAGCAGCGTCTGGCCAGTCCTTGGAGAGGTGACCAAATAGAAGTGTGGTGTTGGACGGCCAATAGGGGCACTCTTTCCTCTAGTCTCAAGATCTTTCCCAATGCCCCAGGGCAGTGAAAGAGACATCTGCCCTGTGCCATCTTTCAGATGGGATGTTAAACGGGTGTCCTGACATGATGTGTTCACTAAAGTTACCACGGCACTTATCGTAAGTCTAGTGGTGTTAACCCCAATGTCCTGGCCACTTTTTTAATCTGGTCCTTGTACCATTATGATGACTGTAAAACAATATAAAACAAACTGAGAAATTATTTTTTCCTATCTATAATTTTGTGTTAAATAGTTTTTTTCTAGTCTGAGTACCAGTCTCTTTATTCAACGTTCCACAGATTCTAATCACATGAATAAAAAAAATGATATGCACTGTTTCAGATATCAGCACTAATTCATATGGTTTCAAATATTTCATTAATTCTCCAGCTCGTATGTCCATATTGATGGGTTTATTTATCAGGCTCAGTGTTATGTAAGGAATTCTTTTTTGCAGTTTCCCTCCATTTCTTTACACTTGAGTCTTGCAAATATAATAAATCCTAGATTACTGCAACTAACCCAATCCCCAAAGGTACTGCTAGATCAAACAGTTAGTAGGATACATAGAGGGTGTATATATCCAGTGTTTCAGATCTGGATTATGTGCTGGGGTTCACGTACAGTGCAGGAAACTCCTGTTTTGGCACCATTGGCACTCACCACTCACCATTTGGATAGCATTTGCCCACAAAGCAGCCTAACCCTGACCATGCCACTAGCTTGGGGATCAGCAGACCGTTTGTAACCTCTCTAACTGTGCTTTCTCTCGCCCCACGCTGCAGGAGGCAAACAGCTCTGAGGAGTCCGATTGCGATGATGAACTCCCCAAAACTAGCATGGAGGTAGTAAAACACACCCATCTGTCACGAAGCATCCTGCACAGTTCAGTTTGTGTAGCTCAATCTGCATTTCAGCAAGAAGAAACTACACAGAGTGACACAGGAGATTACACATGGTTTTCTCCTGCCAGGTTCCAGATGCTCCATTAGCTACACAAGCTGTATTCCTTACAAACAGAATCAGTCAAATGTTGCGATTGCCATTCCAATCAATGGTTGTGAGTAGGTTTTTTTGGTTTGGGCCTTAGGGCCCATGGGATGAGTTTTTAAACACATCTGCATTGGTGCATTGTATCATGTAAGCAGCATAGCATGCTCCATGCAGCTGCTTCCTTGCCTCTGAAGCTAAGAAGGGTTGGCCCCTGGATGGGAGACCAGATGCTTCTGGAAGTGTCAAACCAGATGCTCCTGGAAGCGGGCAACTAGGGGGCATGCTTTTTTTAGTGTAAAGAGCCAATATTATTGCCCCAGGGAAATAAAAGGGACATTGCCGTGAGTAAAATGCCTTATATGGAATGAGATGTTTAAACGTATGTCCTCACCCCCTATGTTCACTAGAGAACGGTATACTCGGGTGTCCAATCTGACCCTCGTATCATCAAGGCCACTAAAACATTTGTAGTGTTCAACTGATCCCCTTTCCCCCTCCAACAATATCAGAATGTTACCATACTATAGGTAATAAATGGATGCAGTCAGTTATGTAGGTAGTTTTCTCTGGATAATACTTAAATTACATTTCTAAAACAAATTTAGAACACAACATTTTAAATTAGATCTTCAATCAAAGTACTTAAACTGGTGTCTTTGATGCCTTGTGTGTATCATTGTAACTCCTGTATCATGGACCCAGGGAGGCCAGCTGTTTCATGAGCAGTAGCAAATGTGGACCCCAAACCAAACTATGCAACTCTGCTTTTTTTAAAAGTTATCTTGTCTCTCTATGCCAATTACAATAAAAAAGCATCCTCCTGTTAGCTTTGATAACTTTGCCCACACCAGGTTTGTTCATTTTTGTAGAGATTGGAATACATTCCAATAGTTATGCTGTTATATCCCTTTACCACGATTGACAGTGTTACTGAATAAAGGTGGTTCTTTTCTGAACATGTATTTAGTTGTGTGGTTTCCATGGAGAAAAACTGTAGCCAAGTGGTGGCACTTTGTAATTACATCTCCCTGGCATGGTGATGTGTCTGAACACCACAGCAGCATGTTATTACTCCCTTGTTGATTGTGCCCCAAACTGTTTTAATTGAGACGATTATTTTTAATGTATTTTAGTCAAACGGATGTAAACATTTTGTAAAGGCACGCCATGCATAAATGTCATAAACATGGTGTAATAAGCTCAATTGCAGGAGTGTATATTTCAAATAATTCACTGGTAGTTCGCATTAATGAAAAAACATTCTGAAATGCAGCAGAAACTGTTCATGTTGTTCACTGTCAATAAGTGAAAACATCAAGAATATAACCTGTGTTACGAATTGCCTGACAGCCATACCTTTCCTTTGCAGATAATGAATCCTAATTTTATACAAGAAGGTAAGGAACTATCAGTACATATTAATATAGTTAGAATTAACTCAATCATTTTATTACTGAAACGCATCTTTGAGTGGATGGGTTAATCCGAAATGAGTGTAACTATATACGTTGGCAAGAATAATATGTGAACACTTTAAAATTACCTGGATTTCTGCCTTATTTGTTCATACAAATTAATCTGAACTTCAAAAAAAATTAAAACAAAAGACCCAACACAGGTTGCTTAAATTAATAACACACAAATCATTGTATTTTTATTGTCTACTTTGCATACGTCATTTAATCATTGCAGGGTACAATAAGTATGTGAACAGGCTAATGCCATTGAGTTAACAACACCAGTGATATACTCTATTAACAACACTAATGATATTCTCTGCCAGCTCACCATTTGAGATGTAATCAAGTTTATATAGAGAAAAATTTTGCACAAAATCTTCACAAACATTTTTTAAATGTCACTTAGTGATAGTGCAAGGCTTGCAGCTATGATTTTTGACAGCTATTAGGTATTGGGCGATGTTCACCAATATCCACAGGCAATACACCACCTGATAAATACCGGTAGGAATCAAGTACAGTGTCAGCGGTAAAGACTTAATTGTATTTTATTGTTTATGTTTTTATATGTTTAACCAGGGGGAGACATTGAGCCCTGGGTCTCATTCACAAGTGTTCTTTGTGAATACAACCAAACATGGCATACATACAGTACAAATAAAGACATGGAAAATACATAGACATTCACAGTTAATTAAAACAAATAGATGAATCAATATAAAAAGTACAATAAATTAATTCATGGGCACCCTCGGCATTCAAATGAAGTACCCACTGGATGCCATTCCAAACATTAGGTGCTAAACATGAAAAAGATCTACCAAGCTCAGTGTTTACCAGTTGAGTCATTAATGTTAACCAACCATGTGACCTTGTATTATAATCTGAAACTCTTAAGCTTCAGGAGGGATGAAAAGGAAGTTGGAAGCCTGTTGAGAAGGGCTCTAAACAAACAGGGAGTAGTGCAGTAATCTACAGGTCTTTAATGAGGTCCACCCAACTTCCTGGTAAAGGATGCAGTGATGACTATTAACTATCAGATGTAATAAAACAAAGAGCGCCATGATAAACAGAGTCAAGGGATCTCAGATTTGTAACTGTTGCATTTTGATATATAGTGTCTCCATAATCAAGAACAGGTAAAATGTTGATTGAACAACTGACTTCCTACTAGCAAAGTAGAAGCAAGATTTATTCCTATAGAAGAACCCCACCTACATTTAACCTTCTTAACAAGCTCTATTAAATGTTTCTTAAAGGAAAGATCACTGTCTATCCAGATTTCAAGGTCTTTGAACACTGATAAACAAAGTGACCTTATTACAATGGGCTGTGTACCTTCAGATCCCCCACGCGGTACAGCCAGAAGAGGACTGGCCACCCCCTTGAGTCTGGACTCTCTCTCTCTTCCTAGGTCCCACCTACTAGGGAGTTTTTACTAGCCACTGTGCATCACTTGTGTTGCTTGCTTTTGGGGGTCTCTGGCCGGGTGTCTGTCAAAGCACTTTGTGACAACTGCTGTTGTAAAAAGGACTTTATAAATAAATTTGATTAATTGATTGATTTGTAGGCAGGTACTTGTTCAATCACAGTACCATTTATGGAGTGGAGATGCAACCAAGTAGAAATGGTTTTTCAGGACCTTGAAAAAAACATGTATTTTGTTGTCCCAGTATTTATAAATATATATATTTTTAATTTGCAACAGTGATCTGAACAGCTGTATATCAGATGGCAACTTTGACAATGCTACATCAATAGTCGGAACATAGCATAGATAATATTATCATCTGCATACATATGAAGAGCACAGTAATTTCCCAATATAATTTATGTAAAGAGTAAAAACAGGTTTTTAAATTGATCCCTGTGGATAACCTTTATGCACTTTAAGAAAATCTGACTAAACTCCATCAGACACAATGGCCTTAGTATGGTCTTTAAGATAGTTACAAAACCAAACGCATGCAGAGCTAAGACCTATTTGGGACAAATCCTTAAAAATACAGCATGATCAGCAGTGTCAAAGGCCTTAGAAAGGTCAATAAACAAGGCAGAAACCCCTTTCTTTGCATCGAAAGCACTGACGAAGCAATTTACAACCAGTGTGATGGCTGTAATAGTGCAATGCCCCAGTCTGAACCCAGAATGATGTACATTCAAGGTACATTTTAAGATAAGAACAAAGCTGCCTATTTACCAATGTCTCCAGAATCGTATCTAAACAGGGAAGCCTAGAAATTGGTTGGTAGCTATCAAAATCACTGTAGTCACCAACCTTACATAGAGGGAACACATCCAGATTTCATTCTTTAGGAATCGTTCCTAACAATGTCAAATTTATAATATGTGTTGCTGCACAATCTATGTGGCAAGCTGCACAATTTAACAGACCTGGCACCAAGTTTTCTACCCCTTTAGATTTTCCTAAATCCGATAAAGCAAGGCATCAAGGGCCTCCAAAACAGAGAATTGTCTGAAAGTGTACCCTTGTCCAACATTATCAATATTACTCAAATAATCTCCTCCGCTAGTATCCATACTACACTGAGGTAGGGTTGGTTGTGAAAATGTATCAAAGATATAGCATGCAGCAATAAAGTGTTGGTTGAATGCATTCATTATATAAAGTTTGCCAGTAATGATGCCATAATCTTGATTAATTTGATAGGGAAGAGTCATGGAATTACAACCTTTCAGTGATTTAATGATTTTCCCGAATTTAGCTGGATAAAACACTAACCACGAATAGCGGGAATAGAATGTTAAAGCCCTACTGGCAGAATATTCTCTAAAGAATGGTGGAGTGGGCCTCATGGATTAGGGCTGCATTTCTCCCTCAAGGCCTAGACAGCTTGTTAATTTTTCATGGAAAAAGAAATTCCCAATTTTATCAAGACTTTGCAGGAGAATATATGCCAATTGACACTCAAAAGTAGCAACAGGTCAATAACTCAAAGCACAGAAGCAAATTAACAACAAAAGAAAATATGCATTTTGCAGTGGCCCAGTCAGAGACATGACCTGAACCCCAAAATAATTTTGTAAATAGTAATGGTCCATCTGACCATTGTTCTGCGTTCTGATCTGCAACTACAGGACACATTTGGTTGATGTTATTGTTGCCACTGGAGAATCAATTAGTTAATCTTAGGGTTCACATAGTACTTTCCCTCTGCACGGTTTTACACTGTGTTCAATAAAGACATGGAGCCCTATCTTGCACCCGGCGCAATGCAGCGCAAAGTCTGAAAGCAAGTGTCTTTGCTAGTTTAAGACCGCGCAGTTGTCATTTTCCCGTCAGGCGCCGGCGGTATTTAAATAGCAAATGCACCTGCGCCCATATTTGCGCCCATGGGAGTGCTCGTCTAACAGGGAGGTGTGTTCAGGATAATTCTGGGTATCTTGAGGCATTGGAAAGTGATTGCGCCATTGACCAACAAAAACTAGGTCTAAAGTCAATGGCGCAGCACGTCATTGTTATTTTAACAGCAAATTAGTCAAATGCACCTATGGCATAGGCACAGCACATGCACACTATGCTTGTTGCACACACACAGGGAAGCGCAGCAGCACACGAACATGCAAAATATTACAAAAAAATATATTATGGTGCAAATCCGCCATCATAATAGCAATGCGCAAAAGGTACAAATGCGCCTGGCTCTTAAAGGGAATGGGAGATGAATCTCTGATTGGTTTATTGTATGTTACGCCCAAAACACGCCTATGAATTAATGAAGACACTTAGTACAACCATTTTAGACCATGCGCCTGGCGCATGGAACCTTTTATCCGCTGTCAAAATAGCAGAAGTGGATTTGGACACGCCCAAAGCGCACTTGCGCCATGCGCTTCAAGCCATGCGCTTAGATCGTTAAAATAGGACCCATGATAATTGTTTGTGTTATAAGTTTAAGCTGACTGAAGTTGTATGACCAAAAAATAACCAAAGGTTCCACATACTTTTTCTTGCCAATGTATAATGTTCCTATACTATGGTTCAAACTAGTGTAATACATAGGAAATACGATGCCATTACTGTAGGTGTGTTCTGGCGTTGCTAGCTGATGCTGCTGTGTGTATGTGGATTTAGTGGCTCCGGAGTTCCTCATCTTGCTGGCAGACGTGACGTGTGCATTTGGGGAGACGGTTGTCCTCTGCTGCAAAGTGTGTGGACGTCCCAAACCCAATATCACTCTGAAAGGCCCAGACCAGAACCTGGTCGTCAACAACAGCAGGTTCACTATAAACATTAGGTAAAGTTAGAAACTATAAACTGTAGGGTTAATGAAGTTCAAATATGGTATTGATTATCAAAACAATTTATCAGGATTCAGTGGAGGCTGGAGGATGCCATATAGATATTGCTGGAATGGAAAATGCGTGGACATCTCCAGTGATAACAGTTTATCTTTCTTTAGGACAACTGAAACATTTATGTTTTAAAGTATTGTTTAAAGATGTCTGTTATCTAAACCGACTGCAGATTTATTGTTTCCATCCCAAATGGCTCCATTCCCTAAATAGTGCACTAATTTTCACCAGGCTTTGGTTGAAAGTAGGGCACTATCTAGAAAGTAGGGAACCACATATTAGTGTTACCTCAAAAGTATAAACGGCAGAATAACACAAGCTTTAAATTGTGCTCTGTAAAAGAAGGGATAAACAAACGAGATGTGTCATTTTCTTCTGGAGGTGAAGGTTCTTTCTATTCCTGGCAGCCACTCACGTCTACTCCCCTCTTGTCCGTCCTTGCCTCCAGGGATACGGGTGACATACTTCTGAAGATATGTAATCTGATGCCCCAGGACACTGGCATCTACACCTGTGTGGCCGTCAATGACCATGGCACCGCCTCGTCCTCCGCCTCCATAAAAGTACAAGGTAAAAGGGGTGGGGTGGATGGATGAAGCAAAGAAGGGACGAGGTACAGAGCAAAATGATGAGTGGATGACAGGAAGTCGTCAGTGGCTCTTCCAAGCCCGTTGATCCTAATGCTGTTGACGCTGGTATTGTTTCAGGTATTCCAGCAGCTCCCAGTAGGCCGGTGGCCCAAGAGGCCAGTAGCACTGCGGTGATCGTCCACTGGCTCCCTCCAGCCAGCTCAGTCAACTGTGCCGTGTCCAGCTACACTGTGGAGTATCGACAGGAAGGTACCATAGGCATGTTGTTCGGCTGTTGTGTCAGATCCCAAAGAAACTGGTTCCCCTAGAAAAGGTCCTAGGATAAGTAAAACAAATTCATCCTACACCTCTCCTCTGCTTCACAAATTACAGGCCAATTGTAGACCCTTTTGAGCTTTGAACTTGAACCTACTCCCCTCACCTCTGGTGGTTTTCCCTGCAGACTCCCTAGTGTGGCAACGATCGGTGGTCACAACTGTAGACGTTTGTGTGAAAATTGAAGATCTCATACCCGGAGGGCACTACCAATTCCGGGTCAGTGCCAGTAACCCGTGGGGTGTCAGCCTGCCCAGTGAACCCTCCAACATGGTGACCCTAACCAGTGGCAGTAAGTCAAACCCTCTTTTTCAAGACATGCATGTTTTACCCCTAACTATGGATGCTTCCAAATGACAGCGTAACCTATTTACTACTTAGAAAGATTTCTCAGTGCCGCTCTTTTTTTAAGAGAAGGCTGTTTGCACTGCCAGGGTTGTGGGTTTGAGTCCCACGGGGGCCAGTATGCTATTGCAAGTCACTCATCTGCTAAGTGGCTTGAATATAAATGTTTGGAATGCACTGATAATTCCTTCCTAGTGTCTATTTAGTGCACTACTATTAGTCAAGCTCTGTTGTCAAAAGGGCAACTTCTTAATTGAGTAGGGGCCATATGGGTAATCACAGACTCTGTACCCAGGCCAGAGTTCCTTTACGGAATGCAGATGTCTGTATGTTGCTTAAATGTAATAGTTGACTGATATAATATCCCATTTGTTTCTTTATCTTCTTCAAGTTTCCACACATGATGGAACATGCATTCAGTGGAAAGACAACTTTGAATTGACATTCACCGAAATTTGCGAGATCGGACGGTAAAACTGATGTATTTTCTCAAGCACCCCCACTGTAGACAACCCATGATTCTTTTTCAAAAAATTATAGGAGACTTACCAATCAGTTCAATAGGTTAACATTTTGTAGGTGAAAAGCCACTCACTGTCCTGTTTGTCTCCTCCTGCCATCAGAGGCCGGTTCTCCGTGGTGAGGAAGTGTCTGAACAAGTCCAGTAAGAAGGAGGTGGCGGTGAAGTGCATCACTAAGAAGATGCAGAAAAAGGAGCAGGTGGCCCACGAGGCAGACATCCTTCACCACGTCCAGCACCCCCGGTTGGTGGTCCTGATTGACACCTATGAGTCGCCTATCGCCCTCATGCTGGTCTTCGAGCTGTAAGGACATCCTGTTAACTTCAGCTGTTCCATCCATCTTTCCTTCTCATTGAGAAACTTCTGGATTATTCTGTAGCCACTATCATATGCTGTGTGGCAACTATAGTTGTTGCCCTCGGTTATTTTTATATGTGAAAAATTTAGTTTTTTTCATGTATAGTCGCTGTGCTTTAAATGAATGTGAACTTTTATCATCCTGTTTATTATGTGTAGTATATTTTCTCTTTTTAATGTCACAAATATCCTTCTGGTGTGATTAAAACATTGATTTTTATCAGCATTATAAACACTATTGATTCAGGACTCGTGTATACAGTGTGTACTGCACTTTGTAAGTGGCTATAGTACATTCATTTTCCAAATTGAGCACTATTTTGTTTTCATTGACAGCATGTTTTATCACATTGCTGTTTTAAACATACATTTTAGGGCTTCCTGAATGTGAGCTGATTGGTCTAATGTGCGTTATTAAGAACTGATGAAATCTAGAATTAAGGCAAATAATTGGTAGCAGATTGTTTGTTTTATCATTACTTTGATGTGACCATATTTATTTTACATTCAGTATAATGTTAACTAGCTTGTTAATATTTGGGCAGTTAACCAAATTTTAGCTACCTAATGTCCGTTAACTAAAGACAACATTCAATATGTCAAATTATATTTGATGATCATATCATGTGGATGGCAAAGATGTTATTTGTTTGTTTTTTCTAAATATTCCATATATAGCAAGACTTTGTATTTTCAGGCTCCTACAGTTTAATTTAGACTACACATTAATTAGACAATTTAAGGTCAATATCCCTGGTTCACTTTTGATCATCATTGTGGCTATGGAGTTTACAGAATGTTCATCACCATGGCAGCAACACAACCGAGTGACCGATGTGTGATCCATGAATAAAATGCACTACTTTGCCCCAGTCATTCCGGTGAAAAGTAATGTGCTATTGGAAAATAGAGTGCCATGTGGTGCCCATTGTGTAGTGCAGTGAGGTCTGATTGAATGTGTTGTTTCCAGGCTGGAGGGGGGGAGGTTGCTGGAATACCTGGTGGCCCATGATGAGCTGATGGAGGAGAAGGTGGCCTACTTTGTGAAGGACACCTTGGACGCCCTGCAGCACCTCCATACCTGCAGAGTGGCCCATCTAGACCTGAAGGTAAAGACTAAGTCTGTCCCACTGCTACAAACATGTGTTGCATGAACGATGGCATGTGTGACTTTCCAACTGAAGGGCGAATTTCTCCGATCTTTACAGTGGTTTAATTTCATGTTGACACCCACCCATCCAGCCACTGTGCTTGTGGAAATCCAGCTTTATACCTCAAATAAATAGAAATAAGTTACCTTTCATAGATCTCATAAAAAGGCGATAGCTTTTTTCTTTGGTGCGTAAAAACCTGCCTGATCAAAACACAAGTAGAGAAGTGTGTTCACACTCAAAAAGGATTCATATTGTTCTTGCTTCTTAAATCAGTTGTTTATCCTTTTTTGTTTTTAAATATGTATCGGTAATGCAGACACATCTTTCAGCTTTATGCCCTCATCAGTGTGTAATATATCCATTATTTGATAAAATCTGTCTGTATAGGACAGACAGGTACGTTACGGGGGTTACTATTTCAAATTGTGACCACAGCTTCTATGACCCAAGATCCAGCACGAGGCAGAGCAAATTGTCCAAGCGCTGCCCGAGTTAATGGATAGTCAGGTTGTTTCCCCCCATGTCTCTCTCAAGTGACTCGTGTGCAGATTGGGCGCCTGTAAATTCAATCGCTGAAGTATAGTTGGTGAGTGTAATCCTCCCACGCATGAGCTGAATAAAGGCTTTAGTGTTAGACGAGCAGTGTGACAGCTCAGTAGTTTGATAAACAATGTGAGCGCCCTTCACCATCTGGCATCTGTCGAAGGAGTTGCAGAGCTGTCAACAAGGCAGGTTTAGGGTGAATTGGACATGACCAATTGGGAGTGGAGAAAAGTAGGTAAAAATACTCCCAAAAAACAGGTCTGAGAACATCTAACTTTTAGTGCAAGGTCACTAACCTGATCTTGGTCCAAACCATTAATCAATGTGTTCCTCTCTAGCCTGAAAACATCCTGGTGGATCTCCACGGACCTATTCCATCTATCAAGCTCATTGACTTTGGAGATGCCGTCCAGGTGTCTAGTCACCGATATGTCCACCTTCTGCTGGGGAATCCTGAGTTTGCAGCTCCCGAGCTGATCCAGGGTACCCCCGTTTCCTTCAGCACAGATGTGTGGAGCGCCGGTGTCCTGGCATACGTCATGCTGAGCGGTGTCTCACCCTTCTTGGATGAGAGCCTGGAAGAGACGTGTGTCAATATCTGCAAACTGGACTTCTGTTTCCCTGAGGATTACTTCCAGGGAGTGAGTCAGGCGGCCAGGGACTTCATCAGAACCACCCTGCAGCAAGACCCCCGGAAGAGGCCTAGCGCCTCCACCTGCCTCCAGCACCCCTGGGTGAGTGCCCACAGTGGAGACTACTCCAAAACCCCACTGGACACCGGCCGCCTGGCTTCCTTCATTGACAGGCGGCGACAGCTACACGACATACGCCCAGTGACCAACATCAAGGGACTGGTGACGAGCAGTATGGGACACACCATATGAGCCCTCCACGAACACCGTTTTGACGATACAAACACAACACACTGCTTTAAAGAAAACACATTATTAGTAGTACTACAGGACTCTATTATAACATTTTCTCTCAAAGCAATTGCCAATTGTCAACAAACATGTAAATATTCTTACAGTGTTCAGAATTCCACAAGATTCATTGAGATGTTATAGAGCTGTAGGGTACTGTTGTTGTGTCAATGTATTGTGAATGAACATTTTTCCATACGTCCATCCTTGGAAATGATTAGCTCTAAGAGAAAGATAAATGAATGGTATTACTGTATAGATGTTGAATGTAATTTATAATAGAATGTGGTCCAGCCTTAATGAAGTGCTGTGGTTTTTTGAGAAAAATTCATCATTGGTCACTGAATATGCATAATGTATAGATAAATAGTATAATGGATATTTTTCACATGGTGTGCTGATATGAATGAAAGCATGTAACAAGATGGAGTCATTACATCATAGTATTCAGCATTCATGAATGTCGGTAATACATTTATGTCACCTCCATGAACAATTCCAATGGATTTTGTCAATTATGTTTATTTAAGGGAACATTCCTAGTTCTCAGGTTCAGTTGTATTTGAACGTTCAAACCACTTGAGTGAAAATTGGCTTCACATTCTGATCGAAATAGATTGCTTAAATATCAAAGTGTTGCATATTTCTTAGTTCTCATTTGTTTGCAACACATTTTAAGTGTACACTTTTGATTGGTGAGTATCTCATTCTTTGCAGCCAGTATTTACTTATTACGATTGTTTATTTGTATACAATGGGCATTCTAGAACGTTGACAGAGCACTTACGATGATTTAGTACTGCCTCATCCTGTTAATGTAGATTTAAAAAACAAGCCAGGCCTCAAGTATTTACTTGGTGTAGAGTTTATTTAATTAAATATATTTTAAATCGTTTTATTTATTGTTATAATGAAAGAGGCTGTGGAAACACATCAGAGTTCACACATGTCCCTAAGTACACATCTTTACCCCGCATTCCAAATTATTATGCAAATTGGAATTAAGTGTAATAAACATTAAATATTTTGTTTTTCAATTAAACTCATGGATGGAATTGGATCTCCGGGGTCTTTGGATCACTGAAATCAATCTCAGACACCTGTGATAATTAGTTTGCCAGGTGAGCCCAATTAAAGGAAAACTACTTAAAGTGATGGTTTGGAGTAATATAACCCTAGGGTCCTTTGCACCTTGACCTCAAGCCAAACAACCCCCCATAAGCTTTTTTCCCTTGTTATAACATTGGTCGAGTTAGCGCTATCAGTCAAATGGCTTAGTGCAGGCGCTAATGAAACCAAGGGTGTATCTCATAAATATCCCCACTAATAATGCCCAGAATGTTACCAAACTTTTACAGTAATACAAATAGGTTCTGTACTTAGAAAATGAGGCATTGAAAAGATTATAGGTAAACCAGAAGTATGTTTAAATAACACTTGCCTGATGGCTGCTACTCTCGGCTGCTACTGAGATCCCACGTGTTCACAACATGAATTCCCTGTTAAGATGTGTTTTATTGAAATAGATTTTGATTTCAGTAAATATGACCTCCTAATGCTGCAAATTCAACAAATTACCATTTTCGGTTTTTTACAACCTATACAATGTTTTGAAACTCTGTTGTGCATAATAATTTGGAACAGTGCATTTAGAGTTTTTATATTTATTTTATTTTAGAAAATAATACTGTTTTCATTGGGTCGTTTGTTCAATGAAATTCGACTGTAACCCTCACAGTTAATGGCTTATTTATGAAAATTATACTGACTGTCATTTGCATCGACTATTTAGGTAAATCAGTGTCAAATATAATTTGCATAATAATTTGGAATGCGGTGTAATGCCACTCTAGTCACTCTATTGTGCACTTCTTTTGAACAGGGCCCATATCACTGGTCAAACGTAGTGCGCTTCATATCCAGTAGGGTGCCATTTGTGAAACATTAAATGTGTACAGTAGTAGGACACAGTTCAGCATGATTATTATCACGCTGATCACATTTGTCTCCTACCTGCAGGCAAAACAACTGAATAGCAACTCACAAACAACTATAAGACAATATGTTCACCTAACCAAACACAAAAACACTGATATGCTCAATGCTAAACCTTCAAAAATGCTACCGGGCAAATTGGTGCTTTATATTAACAAGGACATTATTGCTACCTGAAACCGGGTTGTAGATTTCTATACAGCATCCTATGCTTTGTTCTTTAAAACAATGTGTATGTCATTTCATGTGCTATAGCTAACATTGTACATAAGTCTGTGTGTACAAATGATACTGAACAGGCAAGTCTTTTCTTACACATATGGGCTGTTTGTTACTAAATGTTTAATAAAAAACAGTGCTTGTTTCTTAACAATGTGCCTCTTTCTAGCAGTCTTAAGTCTTTTAAAATTGTTTATGGAATATAGGCTGGCTACAAATTTTTTTTTGTCAATTCTAAAAAATATTGTATGTAAATTATGTTAAATGCAGTGACAAGTTTAGCAATGAAATGGGAGATTTTCTCAAAAATAATCATCAAAACAATTAAATTGTGGAGTTCCAGAGAATGAACAAATCCTTAGCACAGCCCATTTAAAGGGGAACAGCGATGAAATTCTATAATTTGTCTATGTTCCTAAATTGCTCGCTCATCAGGTAGCTCTCTCACTCAAGGAGAGCAGGGTCGAGCTAGCGCGAGTGCTTCAGCATAAGGTTATATTGCTCTGTGCAGATAAATGCGCTTGATACAACTTTGTGAAATAACAATTGTGAACTACTTCATAATGGTCAGTGGTTTGAGCCTAAATATGGCTTTTCCAACTTTGCCGGGACCCCAGCATGAGTCAGCAAAAATTGCCAAAGCATTGGGGATTTTGGATAGATAAATCAGATTATCTACCTTGCCACATTGATCTCCCAAGACTCCTTGTGTTCAGATCGGGCACCTGTAAATTCAGTTGTGTAAATATAATTGGTGAGTGTATCATCCCACACATTTGACTAAAGGTTTCCGTGTTAGAGGAGCAGTGCAAAATGAATGAGCTGGCTTAGCAACATGTGGTGGGTGAACAATGTGAGTGCTCTCCACCATCCAGTGAGTTGTGTAGCTGCCACTAAGGCAGGGGTAGTGTGAAATTGGACAAGTCCAATTGGGAGGAGAAAAATGGGTAAATGGCAACAACAAAAGAAATCCAAAGGAGATGTGAGGCAAATACTGTAGTTTTGATAAGATGCGTGTGTAGAAAGTGGAGCCAAATGCAAAAGATCACTTCTCTTTCTTTCAATGGAAAGCTGTGAAATCATCAGAGTGAACAATAAGCCAAATAAGGCTGAAAAATACTAACAGGCCAACAGAGCAGACCAAAATAAAATCTACCAGTGTTACTGGGAAACAAGAATGACAAAAGGAAGTAGCTCACAGGCACATCTTCAGAAATACATTATTCTAAACAGTTTCCAGACATATTAGTAGTGTACATAACAATCTAATATAACACATTTCATAGGACAATCACCCACACCCTAACCCTGACAAACAGTCACTTATATACTATCCTAAACTAGTGATGCATCCTAGGTGTGCCGCACAATTAGGGTGACGGGATTAAACAGTGGCTTCAGAAAGCCGGAGACGCAGACCGCAGGAACCTCTCTGCGCGCCAGTAGGAGGAGCCCCAGGCAAGGATGTGACAGTATTTTACAAATGGAAAGCATTTAAAATTATGGCAACTCTGCCTAGAAGTGGATGTCTTTCAAAAATATCGCTAAGAGTTTCAAGAACAAAACAAAATAAGGTAAATACCCAAACATAACATTAGGAGATTTGCCGCCCTACCTTGTTGCATTTCAGTTTACTATCCATGCTTCAACAATAAAAAAACACTGAATTCAATAGCAATTTATTTTAAGGGTTGCTGTGAAAAAGGCTCTGCTTTAACTTAGACAGAGAGCACATGGACAAACCTGAACGTTTCTGAAAGTCCATTCGGTGGACAGATTTGTCCTACACGTTTTTGGACACAATCAAAACTGATGTTTAGTGAAAACCCAACATTTCCTATCACCAAAATAACCTTATTTCAACAGTAAAGCATGGGGTTGGGATTGTCAAGGTATGGGGCTGTGCTTCCTCCAGAAAGGACAAAGGTTCCCTGAAATGTTCCTTCCCTGGGAGACACTGCTGCCTCACAGGCTGATGTGTAAGCAACTCCACCCAGGTTAAAAAACTCCACCCTTTCTTTTTCATCACCCAATCAAATGTAAATATTACACTAATTTATATTCATTACGTTTTACTATTAAGTTCTCAGGAAGCTGCAGAAAGCCAACAGTGGCCTAGTGGTTACAGTACCTGACTAGTAACCAGCAGGTCTACAGATCAAATCCCAAGCTGTCAAGGCAGCCAACAGTGACCTAGTGGTTACAGTACCTGACTAGTAACCAGCAGGTCTACAGATCAAATCCCAAGCTGTCAAGGAAGCCAACAGTGGCCTAGTGGTTACATTACCTGACTAGTAACCAGCAGGTCTACAGATCAAATCCCAAGCTGTCAAAGAAGCCAACAGTGGTCTAGTGGTTACAGTACCTGACTAGTAACCAGCAGGTCTACAGATCAAATTCCAAGCTGTCAAGGCAGAAATGTTTCATTTTGTTCCTTAACATAGCAGTTACTATGTTATATAATTTAAGGTTAGTGTTAAGGTTGGGTAAGGATTAAGTTTAGGGTTAAGATTAGGTTTAACCTGCTGGTTAGGGTTAAATTCAAGTAACGGTTAGGTTTAAGTTTATGGTTAAGGTTAGGTAAGGGATATGGTAAGGGTTAAGGTAAGGTTAGGTTAAGGTTATATTTACTGGACTGTGTCTACAAGTAATATTTCCAGTAAGAGTTGATTTAACCTGTGTGGAGTTCATTTAACCTGCCTGTAGTTGATTTAACCTGGGGTGAGTTGATTTAAACAGGGCTGAGTTGATTTAACCTGGGCGGAGTTGATTTAACCTGGGTTGAGTTGATTTAAACTGGGCAGAGTTGATTTAACCTGGGCAGAGATGAGTTAACCTGTGTGTTGATTTAACCTCTGTGGAGTTGATTTAACCTGGGTGGAGTTGATTTAACATGGGTGGAGATTATTTAACCTGGGCTGAGTTGACTTAACCTGGGCGGAGTTGCTTTAACCAGGGTGGAGATTATTTATCATGGGTGGAGTTTCATTAACCTGGACAAAGTTGCTTTAACCTGGGCAGAGTTGATTTAACCTGGGCAGAGTTGCTTTAAACAGGGCAGAGTTTATTATACCTGGGTGGAGTAGATTTAACTTATGTGGTGTTTCTGTAACTTGTGCAGGCGTTGATTTAACCTGGGCGGAGTTGCTTTAACTTGGGCTTAGTTGCTTTAACCTAGACAGAGTTGCATTAACCTGTGCGGCGTTGATTTAACTTGGTTGGAGTTGATTTAACCTGTGTGGAGTTGAATTAACCTGGATGGACATAATTTTATCTGGGTAGAGTTGATTTAAACTTGGTAAAGTTTCTTTAACCTGGACAAAGTTGATTTAACCTGGGTGGAGTTGATTTAACCTGCCGCAGAGTTGATTTAACCTGTATGTTGATTTATCCTCTGTGGAGTTGATTTAACCTATGTGGAGTTTCTGTAACCTTTACATGACTTGATTTATCCTTTAACCTGGGCGAAGTTGCTTTAACCTGGGTGAAGTTGCTTTAACCTGGGCGAAGTTGCTTTAACCTGGGCGAAGTTGCTTTAACCTGGGCGAAGTTGCTTTAACCTGGGCAGAGTTGCTTTAACCTGGGCAGAGTTGCTTTAACCTGGGCAGAGTTGCTTTAACCTGGGCAGAGTTGCTTTAACCTAGGCGGAGTTTCTTAAACATCAGGACCCGTATTCATAAAGAATCTTAATGCAAAGAGTAGCTCCTAGTGAGAAAATTTTAAGAAAATTCTTAGAAATGTGGGCGTTTACTCTTAAAAATTAAAAAAATCCTAGTAAAGAAAAAAGTAATTCAGAAAGCATCTTAACTCTTAAAAGAGGCCCTAAGGCCAAAATTGGTAGGAGTACAGACGAGGACTTTTAAGAGGCTTAAGAGTTCCTTCATTAGAGGAGAAACGGCAGAATTACGAAGAGGGAGAAGAAATGTGTTGCAGACAATGGATGATAGAGAGTCAATAAGAAGCTATAGATTAGATCGTGCAGGAATCATGTTTGTGACCGATCTTATTAGAGACACGCTAACATCTCAGACACAGCGCAGAAATGTCATAGTGCCAGAAATGAAAGTAATCACTACATTAACATATTTGGCAACTGGGAAAATGCAACAATGTAGCAGTGATGACTTGGGTCTGTCACAACCTTCTG
>JACXGM010000650.1:47043-62075 GCA_016801145.1 Umbra pygmaea | reverse complement strand
TTGGACATTTTAGAAATAACTGGCATATCTGTGCATTGAGCTGATATGCTGATAAGGCGGGCAGGCTATCGAGAACCAAACAATTTTTTTAAGACGCAATAAGCCTCCATACTGGCTGAATCTGACTTTGAGCATACTAATGCTCCCAATGCTGTCTTTGTGTTGAGATGACAAGAGTGTCTGATGGCTCAGTGGTTAGGTAGTCAGACATGTAGTCAGAATGTTGCTGGTTCAATTCCTGAATAGGCCAAATGTTGTTGTGTTCTCGAGCAAGGCTAAGTTGCTCCAGGGGATTTTACCTTAAGTCACCGTATGTCGCTCTGGATGATGACATCTACTAAAATGTAAATATTTAAATGGGTTAACTAACTTTTTGTGGTCACTACAGATCACATTGAATTAATCATAAGGGAAGAAGTGTCCAGGTTATATTTCCAAACTGGCCCTCATGCACACACAATCTTTTCTCAGTCAACTTCCCTTGTAAAAAGTAAAATATCAAATTAAATAAATAAATCCTTTCATGTACGAGTACTTATTTTTAGCAACGATGGGTGGGGTGAACATTGAAGATGTGCTACATTTAATTTACTAGTGGGTACCACTTTTGGCCACAAGATGGAAGCATCCATGTATCTTTAAAATGATTGGCATGACCAGTGAGTACCAGGAAAGTGCCGGTATTTAACTTTCAACACATTAACTTTTTTTCATCACAGCGCTTCAGCCCTGGAAAGTATGATTAGGCTACTATGATTTGTGTTTCTCTGGGTTTCACGGAGTGTAAGTTAGGGTATCATTAGGCCATCAATATAGCATTTTCATAAAATGTTGCCGGCCGACCGAGAGTTAAAGTAAAATAAGTGGATAGGATAATTGTTTTGAAGGTTGTATTAATGTTACTGTAATTCAGCTAACGTTTATGAGGTGGGAGCAAGTTAAGCATATACACTCCAATGTTCAGTTGTCTGTTGGACATAGAAATAAGAGCTGGCAGGACAAAGCACAGGACAGACAGGAAGTCACAGGCTTTGGACCCCCACCAACACACACATACACAGTCTTAAATGGTGGCACGTGTCCCCCTGGTTCATTAGGAAACTAAGCATAAGCATAATCTGTAAATGTGCACACCCAGGTCCAACGCCCACTCCACCCAAGGTCGATAGCGCTATTGTTCCTCCGTCACACCCCTACCCCCCTGCTGACCTCTCTGACACCACCTCCCTCATTATAATTGGAGATTTAGTGCTCCTCTCTCCAGAGGAATAACCGATGCTATTCGTTATTCTTTGTTCACTTTTCTCTTGTCTGTTTTTATAACAATAAAAGGTTGAAATTAAGATTGAAGGAGGTATCAGCCCCTCACTGTCAGCTTTGAAGTCAATCTGGCATACAAACAAAAGACAGACGCCACATACGTTAACCGCCCTAACGGCAGATCCCTAAGGCGCCCATGCTGGCGGCCCATCCCTCTGACAAGATAAGAGATATACAACCCACTGGTTCCAGCCCAGGCACCGATGCTCAGTGATGACTGCTCTAAAACTCTGCTGTAAAACACTGCCCTAAAACACTGCTGTTTGCTTTGGTCACATAATTTGTTAATTTGTTTTCCTGAATACAGATATTAAAAAGTGAAGTGTCTGTATACATCAGGAAGTTGTCAACGTCTACGTGATGATGCATCCGTGAATTATTTTTCCAGTACATTTTTGGACAAGGGAAAGCTCATCACACACTTCCTAACGTACAACAAATCGAGCATGCAATGTGTTACCACAAGTTTACTTCTAAATGCTGATGGAAAACTCTGTAATACAAAACACAAAGAATACAGGAGTCTATTGTGTTCAGGGTATGTCCTGTTGATTTTCTAAGAGGGGTGTTCATCTGTCATCCAGTTGATGAATTTTTGTGTGTGTGATTTTCACAATTGGTCTTGTCCAATTCCCGGTGACCCTGCCTTGTCGGCAGCTCTGCAACTCCTTGGACAGATGTGGGATGGTGAGGGCCGCTCACATGGTTCATCCAACCACACTGCTCCTTCAACACGGAAGTCTTTAGTCAGATCATGCATGGGATGATTGCGCTCACCAACTATACTTCCGCGATTTAACTTAGAGGCATCTGAACTGCACAAAAGAAGTCACTGTTTGTTTGTTTGTTTATTTAGGATCCCTATTAGCTCCTGTATTTCAAGAGCTATTCTTCCTGACGTCCACTATAGAGCGACTTGGTAATTTAGATAATTAAACTTATCTAACCCAAGTCCTAGGCAGAGCTATGCCAATTTGCTCTGCCTCATCCTGTGGGTCCGGTTAAAGTCAGGGGAGAAGCCATAGTCAGGCACAAACCACTGACCACCATGGCGTAGACTTTCCTGCAAAGCATTATCTTCACCCACTACACCACACAGACCCCATTACTGTTGATGAATTTGAGGAGAGTGGAGGCCCAGCCTATATCTGGAAGCAGCTTTGAGCCGAGGCTGTCATTGTGGCTCTAGCTGGGCTGTCTGATCTTTCCTGTGTAATGTTAGCTCCGTTGAAAGCCTGAGGCCTTATGGATAAGTGGGTCAAATTCCCATCAGCAGTGGGCTGAGGCGTTTTCATCCACTGCTGCCAAATTTTGCCCGGCTGCTTTGTGCTTTTTGGGGTTGTGTGCCATTTCAGGGGATAAGTGACTCTAAATATTGATGAATGTGCTACATGACGTAATGAGGTTCAGCTTTATTGACATAAATTGAAACGTTTTTTCATCAGTCTTTAGTTGTCCAGAGCTGTTGGCCTTGGCAGATTTGTCTGTCGCCAGAGCCATCAATGAATCAAATTTATTTTCTAGTGACTTAGGTACACCTTGCTAGTACCAGGTTGGACCCACTTTTGTCTTCAGGACTGCCTTATATTTTTATGTTTTCTTGTTTCATGGAACAGTTTCCTGTTCTTGGCTGATAGGAGTGGCACCCGGTGTGGACTTCTGCTGCTGTAGCCCATCTTCTTCAAGGTTTGATGTGTTGTGCATTCAGAG
Organism: Umbra pygmaea; assembly: GCA_016801145.1. Taxonomy (NCBI): domain Eukaryota; kingdom Metazoa; phylum Chordata; class Actinopteri; order Esociformes; family Umbridae; genus Umbra; species Umbra pygmaea. The sequence continues at coordinate 59,045 of JACXGM010000650.1, read as the reverse complement.
ATGTTATCAGTTGTAACGAGTGGTTATTTGAGTTATTGTTGCCTTTCAATCAGCTTGAACTAGTCTGGTAATTCTCTTCTGACCTCTCCCGTCAACAAGGCATTTTTGTCCAGAGAACTGCCACTCACTGGACATTTTCACTTTTTCAGACCATTCTCTGTAAACCACAGAGATGGTTGGCACTGCAGGAAAATCCCTGTAGATCAGCACTTTCTGAAAGCAGTTGAACAGGTGTGCCTTATTAAGAATTTAGGCAAAATCCAGATCAGCATTACAACAAGGTGGACAAAGACAACCTGATAGACCTTGGACAGGAACATCTAGGTATTTCTACTCCTAATGTATGGTCCAAGACCTCAGGAAATTAGAGGGAGCATTCCTTAAATCACAAAAAATAGAACAGCATACCCTAATTCCTTACTCATAACATGGGGATTGAGACTGGACAGACTGACCCTTAAGCACAACTATTGCAGTGTAAAAACGGGTCTGGAGAGATTGTTGCCCCATCCAAAGATGAGCCCAGGCAAAAAATGTGTCCACCAATGTTGCCAAGCACCAAACCATCAAAGGGACAACAACCCACCACAAGCAAACAGCATAGGGTAACCTGAGTAAGCCAGTGACTCAATCCAAATTTGGAGAGTCTATCCCATTGGAGAGAGTGGAGCCCCCAGGGAAATCGAGCAAGGAAGATTTGTCAATCCAGTGACAGTCAGTGGTTCGAGCTTAACTATGGCTTCTCTGACTTTACCTGGAACCTCCAGCACGAGGCAGTGCAAATTGGCATAGCGCTTTCCCGGATTTGGGATAGATAAGTTGAATTATCTACAGCGACACATTGTCTACAGATCCGGCACCAGTAAGTTCAATTGTGATGTGAGCGTAATCATCGCACAAATGATCTGACTAAAGGCTTCCCTGTTGGATGAGCAATGCAAATAGAATAGGTTGGCTCAGCGACATGTGGTTGGATGAACCATGTGAGCGCCCCCATCATACCGCATCTGTCCAGGGGGTGTTGGAGTTGCTGACAAGGCAGGTTTAGTGAGAAATTTGGACGAGACCAATTGGGAGGGCAGAAAAACGGGTCAAATCACACACCAAAAAAATAAATAATAATAATTGTTGGAAGAAAACAGAAATGGCTCTAAGGGGGATAGCCCTGCCACCAGCTGTTTATTAAAAAATAAATGCCTGTGTCACATGGCCGTAACAAGTGTTCAGAGACATCCTTGATTTGTGTGATTAATTTCCTTGGTCTAGTCAAGATTCTAGCAGACATATTTAGCATTATTTTTCTTGTGCCTTATCAGGAGAACTGGAGATGGGAGTAGCTGTGGATTATCATATGCATGACCTCAGTCTTTGGGGTTTTCTTTAAGTGTCAGGAGAATGTCCTGCACCCTGAATTATCGCCTACAACACAATGCAGGGAGAAGAGCCTTGTGCAAATTATGTTTCATACAGTTAACTTTTCTGCTCTATGATAACAGAAGTAATGTACTATCTGGAGAATTGAACAAATTCAGCCCTCAAGTTAATGGACATACACGGTCCCTCTTTGTTTTGAAAGTCGTTCTTTGAATGAAACTTGTTGGAAGTTAGTCAACCTCAGTTTAATTGTTGACATTTCCTGAGGTAAACATAATGTAATAAAGTTACTGGGATATGTCCCGAAATGTAGATTTTTTAATGTCTTCCTGCAACCTTCTAGATAAATCAGGCCATGATTTCACTGCACGTTATTGCTTCATTAGTAGTTGCCCATGTAATATGTGTAGTACTACCTTCTCTCACTTCCTTTGTCCTCCTCTTGTTCTGAGGTAATATCTGATATAATAATAATATGTGCCATTTAGTAGAGACTTTTATTAAAAGCAAATTCATGCACCATCAACCTGGGGATCAAACCCATTACCTTGCTTTTACAAGTGCCATGCTCTGCCAACTGGTTTATACCATTCCCATTTCCCTTGACCCCATTCACTCTCTCTGTCCTGCCTCACCCCTGCCTGTGCTTCGTAAACTATCTAGTTCCATCTGTGCAGTCAGACTTTCTCCTTGTCTTGTCTAGGACTCCTGTAGTTCTTCTTTTTTTTCTAGCATACTAGTTACATTTTATTCACTCCTCGGGGCTGAGTGTGCATCTACCTCGCATTTTATACTACAGTATGTGTAGGCTTTCACACTTTGAAGTCAAAATTATTGCTTAAACCCACAGCCAAGTAATTTTCATAAAATGCTAAGTTTGAGCTTTGTATGTAAAAATGTTATTTCTGTTTGAATCGATGTCTGTTTTTTAATTTTATAAAACAAAACAAAAAAACATACTTAGGAAAAAAGAGCTGATGTTGTACAACATGCACACTGCTGTGGGTCTGGCGTAAGTACAAAAGATTAGGGAAGCACAGGAAAAGTGACGTCCAGGGGCAGCAGATTGTTTTGTTGTGGATATGATGATGCTGGCTGAACTGATGACTAATGGTTTTAGAGGTTAAGAACCAATTATCCCTTTTCATGCCTGCTATTGTTGCTGCTCAGTGCTACTTTTGTGTTGTTCATAGTGTACAACTGACCCAAATCACAGAGCTGTTGACAAAGAAATGTTCTGTGATCCATTATTTATTCCTTTGTGATTCATAATTCATCATTCTGTTAAGTGTTCTTAGGCATGTTCTCTCTACTGTTTGTTCGTGCCACACATCCCGGGATTCGCTCCCATATGCAGGGAGACAGAGTGTGAATGATTTTTGGGGGTGTGTTGAGCAACTGTGTTGGTGATTCATGGAGGGACTATGAAGTTTTTCTTCCTGGGCTCCATTGGTGATCATGGCCCTGTCCCCTGGCTTGGGAACCATGTCTGTGCTTTTCAACTCAGGAATATGTGAGTGTGTTGGGGCAGACCAACAGATCGACTTTGAAGGGGGAGCGAGGAGGGCATTCATTGAACTCTCAGAGAGGGAACACAAAGAACCACAGCGTATTCAGGTCTGACCTCCGACCTGGTGTCTAGTCGCACCCATCTGATCCCTCGGGCACTCAGATGGAGGTGTGGGGAAGCAGCTGGTTGTCTGGAGAGAGAAAGGAAGTGGAGGTGGATGGGGGCAGGAAGGCACTGAGGGGTGTGTGGCTGAAAGAGACAGATGGAAAAAATATTGATCTCATTTATCAGCTTTATTTAAACCTTTGGCACATATTTAATTGTGCTAGATGATAAGTGGCAATGGCTGGAACTCTTCAGATAACCTATTTAAAATGTATTACCGCTCACTGTAGGTTTCACATTATCTACAAAAACATAGTTTGAAATATATGCACATATGAATACGATTCATAGAAAATGTGTATTGGATAGTTCTCTGCATTGATACTGTATAGAGTATATGTATTTTTGTTACTTTAGTTGACATTAACAGCATACTGTAAATGTTAGTAATGTACTGTAGGTCTTAACCAAAAAATATGACCATGATACCGGTAATTGACTTGGGTCAAACTCCTGCATCTCTCTGAAGATCGGTGTAAATCTCCATCTGTCACAATGCTGTGATCACCTGACCCTAACTGACAGGACCTTGAACTTTACCCCCAACTCTGCCAATGACGAGCAGCCTGTGGGTCTGTTACTCCATTACACACAACACACATGAACACAATGTTTGCATGACTTTCAATGTCAATCATATTTTGTTCATTCAAAAACCTTACCATAACCTTCCTAATCTCAGTGACCTATAAACAAATGACTAAACGCTCTTTCTGCTGGTGACTCTCTGATCCACCTCTACTCGAAGATGACATCAATGTATATACAGTCGTATGCGAAAGTTTAGGAACAGCCGACAATTTCCATGATTTTCATTTATAAATTATTGGGTGTTTGATTAAAAAATTTCATTTTGATCTATCAAATAACTGAAGGACACAGTAATATTTCGGTATTGAAATGAGGTTCATTTGAATAACAGAAAATGTGCAATATGCATAAAAATTTGGGCACCCTTGTCATTTTGTTGATTTGAACACCTGTAACTAACTAGCACTGATTAATTGGAACACACAATTGGTTTGGTGAGGTCATTAAGCCTTGAACTTTATAGACAGGTGCATCCAATCATTGGAAAGGGTGGCCAATTGCAAGTTGTTGTTCCATTTGACTCTCCTCTGAAGAGGGGCAACATGGGGCCTCAAAACAACTCTCAAATGACCTGAAAACAAAGATTGTTCAATATTATGGTTTAGGGGAAGGCTACAAAAGCTATCACAGAGATTTAAGCTGTCAGTGTCCACTGTGAGGAACATAGTGAAGAAATGGAAGACCACAGGCACAGTTCTTGTTAAGGCCAGAAGTGGCAGGCCAAGTAAAATATCAGAGGCAAAGGCGAAGGATGGTGAGAATGGTCAAAAACAGCCCACACACCACCTCCAAAGCCCTACAACATAATCTTGCTGCAGATGTTGTCACTGTGGATCGTTCAACAATTCAGCGCAGTTTGCATAAGGAGAAGCTGTATGGGAGAGGGATACGGAAGAAGCCTTTTCTGCACACACACCACAAACAGAGTTACTTGAGGTATGCAAACTCACATTTGGACAAGCCAGCTTCATTTTTGAAAAAGGTGCTGTAGACTGATGGAACAAATATGGAGTTATTTCGTCACAACAAGGAGTGTTATGCATGGCGGCAAAAGAACACAGCATTTCAAGATAAACACTTACTTCCCACAGTAAAATTTGGTGGAGGTTCCATCATGCTGTGGGGTTGTGTGGCAAGTGCCAGTACTGAGAATCTTGTTAAAGTTGAGGGTTGCATGGATTCCACTCAATATCAGCAGATACTTGAAAATAATGTAGAGGAATCAGTCACAAAGTTGAAGTTATGCCGGGGCTGGATTTTTCAACAAGCCAACGTCCTAAAACACTGCTCAAAATCTACTCTGGCGTTTATGCAGAGGAACAAGTACAATGTCCTGGAAGGGCCATCCCAGTCCTCAGACCTGAATATCAATGAAAATCTGTGATATGAACTGAACTGGAGATGTTTTTTCTGAAATCACATTAAATTCTCCTTTAACTTTTATTTCTTGATTTTTTCATATTGTAATAGTGCTCCCATTGGAAGTTCACAAAATGGCAACACTGGTCTCAGCACGTAGAAAGATTGTGCACTTTAACCATACATGACAGCTATATATCAGTAAAAAAGGAATCTGTGAGGAAGAATAGGTATCTTGTTCGAACTCTTATCCATTTTATTAGAATGTTTATAATATTGACAGCAAAAAAGTGATGGAAATAGACAAATCATGCCTGAGAGCTAGCGGATCTGGCCAAAATGTAGGTCCCGAAACAAATGTCATGAATTATGTTAGGGCACGGCTCCTGTTCCGAATGTATCCCCATCAAAATATGCACTTCCCTGACTGTGTAGCCACCCACAGCTCTAACAGAATCATCAAGTTTGCAGATGACACTACGGTTGTTGGTCTGATCACCAACAACAATGGTTAGACTACAGAGAGGAGGTTAATACACTAGCAACGTGATGCCGGGTAAACAAACCTTCCCTTAACTTCAAGAAAAACAAAAAAACTGATTGTGGACTACAGAGTGAAAAAGACTGAACACACCACGATCCTCATCAATGGGGACACCGTAGAAAGAGTCAAAGACTTAAGAACCTTGGAGTCCACATCACTGAGAGGCTGGATTGGTCGCACATCTACCAAGAAGGCACCTCCTGTAAAACCTCATGAGGCTGAAGAAATTCGGCCTGTCCCAGAGATCTAGCACTGTTTTCTACAGGGGCGCCATCGAGAGTGCACTGACAGGATTCATCACTGCCTGTTATTGCAACTCAAAGATGGCTGACCAAATGTCTCTGCAGAGGGTCCGTCGGTTACCTGAACATGTCATTGGGTCCTCACTGCCTTCTCTAGATGGCAACTAAGATACCAAGTACCATAGGAAGGCAAAGAAGTTCATGGCTGTTGCTAACCACTGCTAGCCATGTGCTGTTCCAGCCACTCAAGTTCACCAAGTTTACTCATTTAACTGGCTATGCAGCTTAGTGTTTTCATAGTCAATAGCGTAACGTTATCTACCTTAGCTAGTTAAATATCACTTGGGGAGGGAAGTCTGATTAATAATACAGAAAGGAGGAGATGTGATGCGTATTATTAAATTTCAACTCATTTAAAATTTGAACATGATAATTTGCTAGTTAGTCTGAAATTTGCATCGAAAAACTGGTGTGTGGCTGTCAAGCAATGGAAACGATACTGAATTGTCAAAATGACAGTGTGATAATTGTTTTCATCTTCTCTACCTCAAATTATACTTTTTTGAGTCATGTGATCTATATTTAGAGAAGTTACTACATACACTATGAGTTGTCCATTTATTGCTGGCTTGTTTACAGTTTTCTGGCTGCCATGGATGCTTAGTAACTAGCTACTATTCTTTTTCTTTCCATTAGTTACTTCATGCTGTAACTGATAATTTAGTGGTGATTCAGGCCAGGTGGAAGACACTGAGGACCCAGTACACCAATGCAAAAAAGGCACAGAGCCTCTGTCTACAATATGGACTTCCAGGTACTTAAACATCAGATTCATCTACCATTTCCATTGATGAAGAATTCATACAGACACCAAACATGTATGGTTAACATTGCAGTTCTCCCACAGGCTTTTTTCTCTTGTTTAGTTTACTGTTGATGGTGACAGCTAAACCCAGCCAAGTGGGATACCTTCATCTATCTGAGCCCTGGGATCAGCCTCCAAAACACTGTTCCAGCTACATTCAGCAGAGCCTCCCTAGGACATCCTCACCTAGAGCATTACACAGTACCAGCACCAGTGAGCAGAGCCTCAGTCTGACCAGTTGCAAGAGAAAGTGCAGGTACATGGAACACAGCAATGACTACCTTCTGGTTGGAGAGGTGATAGCCAGCATTCTTCACGACATCAACCAGGTGCTGTCCCAGTTTTCTAATAGAGACACTGCCCTTACGCTGTAGCATAAATCAAATGCCCGAGATTGAAACCTGGACTGAAGAAATCGTGGATGAATTTTGAAGCAACAAAAAGATGATCAGGTGTTGCGCCAGCAGCCAGTGTACCGACTGCTACCCTGATCTGAGCGCTAGTTCAGTGTATGATTTTTTTGTCATTTGTCACTTTTTTTGTTGTTCTTAATACACATGTGTTTATAGTTAACCTTTTTAAACTGCACAGATATAGTAAAATATATGTTTATCATTGGATGTTTAAAGTGTTGTAGGTTTGAGGTTAACTTGAATACTTTCTGATTTGCAAAATTAAAATACCTACTCCTGCCAGGAGATGGAAACAACACACACCTAGACTAGTTTAGCAGAATGAAACCAAGCACGACACAAGACTGTGTGCCTGGACATTGTAGTTAGCTGTGGCATTCATTGAGCAAAGAGTAATACCATGTTGCCCAATTCAGGATTCAAATCACCTGGTACATTAAAACTAATAACATATTCCACAAGAAGGATGTTACATTTTTAAATCACACAAATGGTGTTCACTGACAGGCCACATGTCTATCAGTATCTATCATGTTTCACTGAGAATGTACTGCACCATTGTCTGACATGAAGTAACTGCAGAGTGTGTCTCTGTGTTGCTTGGCTCTCACTGCCGTGTTAGTCGTAGATGGCTAAATTGCTTGCTGCAGGGTAGGGTCTGCTCTCGATCTTTCTGGGATATGTTCATGATTGGGTCCTTCTCTACCAACAATATCCTGTGTGAATCAGTCCATGCACTCACTCCTTAGGAAGTTGTGTAGAGCACAGCAAGCCAAGACAACTTCCTCCACTCTCTTGGACCGAAGGTTGATGGTATCTACCAAATATCCCACCATCTAATACCTGTCCATTGCATACAACAACAAAATACAGGAACCTGTAATTGCTTGCCAAAAAAGCCATTCCATGTCACACTGTTCCTGGAATCCACATGCTACCTTATGCCATGCTTCCACTGTGTCTGGGCACTGAAACATCCAACCGTAAATCTCAGAATTTCTCCCAAATTACGTTCTCAGGAAACTATTTTGAAAACCTAAATTACGTTCTATGCCAACCTATTTAGGGTGTTTTTACATTTGAACTGCACGTTTTGTTATTAGGCTATATTTGTACTTGAATTACGTTGCTCCGGTACATTTCGTTTAGCGGATTTATGCGACAACATTCCATACATTCCATAGCGTGCGAAATTATATTGCAACATTCACAGTTAAGGTTAGGTGGGAGGATACTAACGTTAAGGTTAGGCATGAGGTTACTAACGGTTAAGGTTAGATATGACGTTACTGAGGTTAAGGTTAGAATTAAGGTTAGGGTTAACATAACAAAAACCGACAATCGCGTGTCTGCATGACGCACGCAATTGTAGAACAAAACACACAAAGTGCTAGTCTGGATTTGAACTCGCGAACACTGGCATGCAAGTCGCGGATTTATACGCCCATCCACCATCCCCGACCTCCGCCCTAGCAAAAACTATGCTATTTACATGCTACGTCATGATCTATTAATGTTCATATTGAACGTTATTCGAGTGTTCAATTTAGTTCCCTAGAAACGTAATTGACCCTCTCATACGTTCATATTTGACTAATTTCGGTTTTACAAAATAGTTCCCTGAGAACGTTTTTAATGTGATTTAGGGCTGGAAACATCAGAAATCACATCCAATAAACAGACAACAAATTGCTTAACATTATGCTCAACAAACAGCTCTGGCAAAAAAAAATAGATCACTACAAATTTCTCTTAAATCAATTAACATTACTACATCAAATATATCCTCAGCATAACATTTTTATTTAGAATTTGGGAGAAATGTTGTCAGTAGTTTATGGGGAGAAAAACTAAAACATTTTCATTTTACCCAAACACATTGAGACAATATTATGAATTTAGAATTTGAGAGAAATGGTGTGGGTATTTCAGAAAGTGGGTTTAGCAACTAGCAGTCACAAATATTTCTAATTCCACTGGGGAGAAATAGGCATTTGGAGTTGCCATGATGAATTGTGATGTCTGTGTTCCACTGATGAGGGCTTTTTATATGTCGTGCTTAACGCAGGGTTGCTTCAACTCAGAGTTGACCGAACTAAGTGTTACCACTTATTCAGAAACCATTAACTCAGCTCAGAGTCAGTCAACCTAGAGTTGTGGTTTCAACTCAGTTGGTCAACCCTGCTTTCTGAAATCCTGCGTTGCCAGTAGGTTTATGGATAAAAAATGAAAAAACTTACCTAAACACATACCTATCAATAGTAAAACCAGAGATACTGATCATTTTGCTGTGGTCTCTTAATTCTTTCCAGAGCTGTATGTCCAAATAAAAATGAATGCATGGAAATAAAACCACGTTCTAAAATGTGCACCTTTTCCCATGACAATTTTGCATTCCAACTGCCTAATGTAGTTCCATGCACCCTATTGGATCTGATGAGTACAGTATTCGGTGTAAGGACATTTAAAACATTACCAGGCAAACAATTTCTCAACGTTTCAATCTAATAAAATTATTTTTATGATGGAATATAATGTTTGTATATATAACGTTAGCAAACAAATTATTGCTACACCTGACACACTATTTTGTAAATTTTCTAAAAACATCCCAATGAGCAATAATTTTTATGACATCCCGTTCTGTTCTTTTTAACGTCTTTGCTTAGATATTAACTTAACCGTTGCCAAGAAAGTGCAGCGTTATCAGCTGTCTCGCACCGCAATGCCTGCCCTGAGTACTTTTCCACCGTAAGTGAAATTGGAATTCATATCTCATACCCATTCCTGGGTACTTTTAATAAGAGGGTCTTGTGTTTATTTTTTTCATGTGTTTGCATCTGCCATTTAGTGGACTGGAGAATTAGCGCAAAACAAAAAGTTGGTAGTGTCTGGAAAAAGATTGCTGCAGTGTGAACCAAGGCGGTAGGCTTACACCCGGAAGTTGAAGCAGCCCTGGGTGGGTTCTGATGCTACCTGGCTATCACCTTACGTTAGCATTCCATTAATTCCATTCATTTCAGGGGTCACTTTGACAGCTAATAAATTTACATCCAAAGCATTTAAAAACTCTATTTGTCCATTGTTAATTACGAAGGAAACCAGACAATGTATTAATCTCCATTACCTTTTATCTCACGTTATGGCACCGTAGCAGCCGTTTTTGTGAAAATGTGCTAACTAATGTGTCATAACCACGCGACTTACTGTCGCACCATAGCAAAATTACCGTAAAGTCCAGGAGAAGCTTGCAGGCAATCGGGGGGACGTGGAGGCATACAGTCAAAATGACAAAATAATTCATCAGAATACTTACCAAAAGTTGCTCCTGCTCCTACGCTCATGGACAACTCATACTCACGCTCTCCTTTCTCTGCAAGAGACAAGATTCGTAATGATTCAGATTTCTCTTGGCAAACCTACGAGAAGTATTACAATGTTCAGACACGTTGCTCACGTCACATCACGCTCAGCTGGAAATTGCACAGTACGCTCGGCTATCACCGAAAAAGTGCTTTTAATTGACTTTACTTGCTCTCCATAGGAATGAATGGCGCCTGTTCGTCCATTCATATAGTGTCATTGGTGTAAACAGAGATGTGACGTAACAGAGATGTGACGTAACTAGTCGCTTCCTCCAACAGAGGTGCTAAATGCTTTCACAATCACATCGCAAAGGATCGCTAAATTTGCTGCAGTGAGCAGCAGCCATAATGGTCACACTGAGACTTGGAGAGGCCTAGAATAAATTTGTTGGATGTTCTGTGATTGATCTGGGGTGCTTCAACCCATAAACCTACATCGATACCCCTCAACATTCAAAGTCTCAAAAGCCACACAAGTTGCTTGGATGTGGGTATAATGTCAACGTAACTGCCATCAGCAGCCATGACATTGTCTCTGAGCACCTCCTACACTTCCTGTCATGATACAGGGAGTGGCTGGGTAAATATTTAAATCAGAGTGTGCCTTGTAGAGTAGCATCTGCTGACCCGCTTCACTAGGTGTGTTAAAGACCCAGGGGACTTGGCCCTGGTAGGGTAGGAATACTGAGGCATTGGGGTGAGGGGTGAAAGAAGTGGTGGATCATGGAGACATTAGGGGAGATAGTGTTGTCTTTGTACCAGTATATATTTAAAAAATCAGTAAAATATAAAAAACTAAACATGGGACACAAAGCAGAAAGTGCCAAAATGTCAAACAATCAAACATTCTACCCATATGTTGGTAAATTTGTTTGGGTTTTATTTTGTTTCTGAGTTATATTGGATCTGAAATTAGTCGCACTGGGAATATGTTTTCTATGTGTCAGTATTTCCATTCTGTCACATTCCTGTCCATGAAGGTAACAGAACTGTGCCATGCTCTACTATTATAAAACCCTAAAGAACTTTGTGGTGAGGTTCTCTGGGCGGCTTTTCTAGCTGCTGGGGCAATTTCCTCCCTGCTCTGAAACCCAAAACAAGTTTATTCCAGTTCTTCAGCTCTACTGTGGACTGTATCTATGATTTCCATTAGATTGTGTCACTCATATTTTGTAGATAGATTTTGTTGTATTTGCAATTTCGAATTTAAACTGGATCATTGTATGGTTGAATATCCTCTTCTGGATTTACTAAACCAATCATGGCTTGCTGTGTTATGTTGTAAACCTCTAAGCTGTGAAGACCTCTCCTAAGGTGACATTAGTTATCAGAGAATGTAAAATAATTCTACTTATAAATCACCTTCTGTTAGACCAAGGCTGAATCCCAATATGCATACTACATACTACATACTAAAAGTACGTACTACGCAGGTGGTGCTAAAGTACGTACTATTAAGTATATAGTAAGCGAGTATGCTAGCATAGGGGATATACTAACACGTCATAACGTTGCATCTAAAATTAGACCACTTCCAGAAGCGATGAAGCCCGCGAAGCTTGAACAGTAAACAT
>JACXGM010000650.1:27865-46943 GCA_016801145.1 Umbra pygmaea | reverse complement strand
AGTTTATTATACTGTATAGTATTTCCTTGTTATTATTCAAAGCTGTAAATCACACCATATGCAATTCATTCTGTTTTCAGTTGTTTATGTTTTGTTTTTGTCCCCCCCCATTTTTATTCCCTTCTCAATTCCAATTAACCCTGCCTTGTCGGCAGCTCCGCAACTCCTTGGACAGATCTGTGGGATGGCGGGGCGCTATGCCAATTTGCACTGCCTTGTGCAGGAGGTCCGGGGAAAGTCAGAGAACCCATGGTCAGGCTTGAACAACTGACCATCATGACATATGATGCCCTGCAATGCAGCGACTTAGCCCACTATGAACCGCGGACCTCCTGTTTTTCCGCTGGTGTTGTTTACTCTGAACTTTTCTGAAGTTATGAAGAAGTTCAGTAACAGCAGATATGTGATTTCCTGATACAAGAACAACAGTTGGATACACAAACAAAGGCTAACAGTCAAGTTAACCATTCATTTTGCTGAACTGTTATGCTTTTGTTCCAGTGCTGGTCCATGCTGTTGTCTGCTCGTGCCTGCTAATAGAAGTAAAGCTGCAAAATCTGATTAGACTGGAAGACCAACATATTCCAAAGCCTTCCGAGAAGCAGGGAATAAGTAGGAGGATGTCAGTGTTGCTATTTTCTACTATGGAAAGTATTCATCTTTCTTCTCCTCTCACTTCCAAGGAAAACGGATGAAGGCTGTAAAAAACCCTCAGGGGAAGTTTCCAATCATGCCAATTGTTGTGTTCCAATATCCTTGATTCATTTCCTTATGATGTGCTTTTATTTTTTTATTAATACACAGCCTTAAAATAACCTTCTTTTTAACCATTATTCCTGCATCCTGACTGATATACCATTATGCCCTTTTTACACACGGCTGTTACATATCTCATGTATATCTCATATCACAGGTAAATAAATGTGATTGAGACACGGTCTGGAAGAAAGACGCGTGTTAGAGGCAGTCTACCATAGTCATTTTCTTTACTGATATGAAAATCAATTAAAACTTTGTTTAATTAACACATTAATCTACATATTCTTTGCTTTCCCCCCCAAAAAAATTTTTTGTCATTGCAGAATGGGCTAACCATTATTGAGGCCCAACATTTACTAATTAAGTTAATTTCAGTTAAACAGGTGTATATGTAAATGACAGTACTACATAATTATTTTGTATGACAACATTATGTATGACATTGTGAGAGATGTGGGGGGTTCTGTCTGTAATATATCTGTTCAGTACAGACTGGGGGTTTTAATTAGGTTGTGTTAAAGGTGCACATTGTAGCATTTTGCAGAATGAAACCTTATTTGTCAGTGAGCTTACATACATTGTAGAGTATGAATTTACTGTTATACAGTATTAAACATTGGGAAAAGACGTTTAGATTTCATACACAATGCAGAGCTGATTTTGCCATTTGTTCAACAATTGCAATGAGGACATGATGAGTTGTCTTCCACAGTGTCTGCTAATATCTCTACTTTTGTGTGTAACAAAGCATTGCATATTGTAGGGAATCATTATCCCATATACATCAGTTTATACGTATATATTCTACGGGATGTCAGGTGGCTCAGTGTTTAGGCAGTCAGACTTGTCATCGGTTGCTGGTTCGATTTCTGATTCCGCAAAATGGGTTGTATCCTAAGGAAAGACACTTTACCCTAAGATTCTCCAGGGGGAATGTCCCTGTCAAGGGTGTAGGAACAAGTTTAATATTGGGGGGGACACACCATATATTTTTCATAAATTGTTCATATATTTGGGGGGGACCACATTTCCTGTCTGTAACATTGGGGGGGGGAGACATGTCCCCCCATCCCCCCGTTCCTACGCCCTTGGTCCCTTTACTTACTGTAAGTCACTCTTTGTATATGAGCATCTGCTAAGTTAATAAAATGTTATTGTATCACAAATATAGTGTATCAAGAAAAACAGTTTTTATAGCATTTGAAAGCTGGTCATAAAGAAAATGTAGTTCTGTTGTGATGGCTAGACATTCTACAAATAGCATGTTCAGAGGAAATTATGACAAGGTGTTTGTATATAATGAGGATATCCTCCTCTGTGAAAATGTCCAGTAGCTCAGCTCCTGTGAGCAACCAGCGAGCAGAAATGATGAGGTTCCATTCAGTTAACTGGAAGTCATAGACCACAATCATCTGGCTCAGACGATTTGTAAACATCTTGGCGTGAAAGTGTTCTATTGTTGTTGTGTCTGTGTGTGGGGAGAGGTTATTTTTATATCTATGGGGTGTTATTAGCATGGTCTCATTAAGGAAATAGTGATTCTGTAAAGCTTAAACAATATAGCGTATTACTTTGTAAATAAAAGTTTTTTGACTTTCTATACGTTGAATCGTTTACTTTATCTGTGGTTTACATGGACAGGAAGGTGGTGGACTGAATTTCTTTCTTTTTGAAAAAAAAAACAGTTTAAAACCATAGACCCCGTATATAGATTTAACGGCAACTTTCTTTACAAAGACTTTCATTCATGATTGTATGCAGTTGTCTCCAAGCACCCGACAATGCATCTTCCAAAGGGAAAACCGACCAATAGGCGGATACTGGTTATACCAAATTGCTACGTTAAGAGGGGCAAACAAAATGACTTGGCTTAATGTCTACGAAAAACGTATAACATTTGGTCTTAAAATATTTAAGCAGCATCACTTTTAGTGTATTATATCACATTAGTTCCATAGATATGTATAATATTAGTACAATTTCGATGTTTACAAGAAATGATGCATGCATTTTGAGATTATGTTAATTATCACGAGTTGGTATCTTCCGCGCCAATGTTGAATATCCACAGTCAGTACAGCGATACAGAACCAGTTATATTTGGAAATCAAGTTACACAGATATGGTTTATCACGTTATTGTAGAATAACTACCCAAACCACCGAGAAATAATATCCTAGCAAGTTTAAACAGAACTGAGAATCATGCTATGGTGAGTAGGCTTTTGATCCTGCTAGTGTTCTACTTGGGTATTTATCTGGAACATGGCGATAGGAATCTGAGAAGTGGAAAGACCAACTTGGTGTGTACAAGTCCTTTAGAAACAGTTATTCAACCAATATCTTAATTAGCTTGATAAGGAAAACATTGCCAATAATAAAGTTTGCTTACAGCTGTCTAGGACAGTGGTTCCCGACCCCGGTGGGTAGTTAGTTTGGCCTATACACAGTGGGTATTTGAGGAGACTAATGGTAGAGTGTGTACTTCATGGATACTCCGTGCAAGGCAAAATTCACTAGGTGGTAGCTACAGTAACAGTAAAAAGTTTGATAAAAACTGATGTAGGACTGTTGTGTATAACAAAATATTTTTTGTTAAAAAAAATTCTCCCATTTTGTGCTGGATATGTAATATGTTTTTATGTGTAGAATCATTATCATACATCAGTTACTCTTACCAATGCAAATCCAAGTTTGAAAGCAAATGGTTTGTGGCAAAAATCATCACATACTTTAGCTACATGACATATTACACAATTTTCAGGGACCTCTATGGTAAATTCTGCCGATCTTCTTGTAGGATTTGCTGTAACTCCTCTTTTGATTTTGGCTACTTTTTGTTTCTAGTTTTGAGTTTAGTCGTACCTTTTTTACCAGGCAAGTTGCCTGACAACATTTTCCCATTTACAGTAACGGTCTGGGGAGAAGGAAGGGGATGAAAGAGCCAATTGAAAGCTGGGGAAGATTAGGTTGCCATGATGGAATTAAGACCCGATTGAAAATTAGTTCAGGACATTGGGGTTAACAACCCCTACTCTTACAAATAGTACCACAGGATCTTTAGTTACCACAGAGAGTCAGGACACTCATTTAAAGTGTCCCATCCGAAAGACGGCACCCTATGCGAGGTAGATGTCTCCAATTGCTGCCCTGGGACATTGGGAATGATCTTTAGACCAGAGGGAAGAGTGCCCCCTACTGGCTCTCCAACACCACTTCCAGCAGCATTGGTCTCCCATCCAGGGACTAACCAGGCCCAACCCTGCTTATCTTTAGAAGCAAACCAGCAGTGGAATACAGGGCGCCTTGCTGCTGATGTTTGTGCTGAAAGATAACAGCTTGGCTAATCATTCATTTTACAAAAGCAACAAAGTCAGATTATATTTGTCAGCATTCATAACCCCTTTGACCAGATCTCTTTGCTAAAATCCAATCCAGACCATGATAGAGCTGCCCCTGTGCTTCATGGAAGTCTGCGGACAGGCATCAATAGTTCTTGCCAACTCTTCTTTTAACGTGTAGGTGTTGTGAACCAGAAATGTAAAATGTGTACTTATTACTCAGTTAAATCTTCTGTCACTGGTTGTGGATCCAGGTTTTTAAAATAACTTGAGTACTGAAATCTCTTTTGCTGGTCGACTTTCCTGCAATAAGGGTTTCTTAGCTGCAATACACCATAAAATGCAATTTCTGATGAGGCCTCTTCTCATGGTTGAAGTGTGTACTTTGGTGGCAGGTGACTCTGCCTGTTGGCTATCCCTCAAGGAAATGACAGGGTGATCCTTAATCCCTTCCTAGACCGATAGGCATCAACAGTTTTTCTTGAGGTATTCTGGAATTACTTTTAATTGTGGTATGTTGTGGTTGTGGAGTCTGTGTGCTGAGAAATATAATAAAGTGAATACGTTGATAAGTACAACGTGCACCATTTATTTAAGTACCTATTAAAATGAAGCATAACGCTGGCAATAAGTGGGTTGTTTGTGTCTTGTCGCTTCATTAGCTTTAAATAATCGTTGCATAGCTTTACTACATCATATTTGACCAACAGCAAGGGTGCATAATATAGATGGTCTTTAGAATACACTTGCACAAAGCAATAACCCATCCCACTGGGTTTTGAACAATCTGTCCCAGCAATTTGAAGGCACACTGAGTTGTTTTCAAAGCAGTATTTATTTAGTATTGATTTATATGAGCTACTGTAGTGTTCTCTCAATGTATATTCCTGGACTGTATGCTTGTTCTAGATCGAGTCAGATTAGAGCCTGTACAGTAGCAGATGACATTTGACTTATGATAAGGTTACTGATATACTGGTTACCTCTTTTATATGTGTGGAGCTAGGCCTGTTTAAATGCATGTTTTCTTTTCATTACATCCTCTACACAACAGCTTGCATAATATCAAAACATAATTAAGTATCTGGGTTAGGGCTTGTTGGGAACTACAGTACTGCTACAGATCACCTTGTGGCTTATAAACTTAGACTTAATTAAAAAGAAATCAAATGGACATTAAAGTCAGCTCCACTTTACATAGCCAGAAAGGGATGTGCTATTATATAGATTTATAATTTTGCAGGATTTATGGAGTTACGTGTAATAGAAAAATCAGCAAATTGCTGGCGGGTTAATAGTTGTCTGAAGATGCTAGCCATAATCTGTCAGTACTGGCTGACAGAGAAGTGCTGCCAACCTGTCACTCAATGTCTAGTTGTTGTTGGTGCTGCCAGCTTTGTCTGCATTATCTACCATGTGACGAGATCATGCTGGCTGATGCATGCCAGCCTAGTATTTCCCCAGTCCACAACTTCATCTAACCTAATTTAAGTACATTCTCAAGATTGAAATAGTTTTACTGAGCATGTACAAACACCCTCAAGTAATGCATAACTGCCTCTTGTAAAACATCCCAACACACTCCAATGCTTTCTCTGACAGTTTAGTCTTAGTAATTAGTGCTCAGTTGTTAGGGAGTCAAACTTGTAGCCGGAAGGTTGCCGGCTCAGTTCCCGACTGTGTCAAAGTTCATTGTGTCCTTGAGCAAGGCACTTTACACTAAGTTTTTCCGTGGGAGTATCCCTTTAAGTCACTCTGGATAAGAGTGTCTGCTCTATACTGTAAATGTACAATGTAGCAGTTTTATTTATTTTAATATTTTTAAGACTATTTTTTAGTAATAAAACCTTACAAAATGCTTCAATGGCAGGACAGGGCTGTGCACACTATTAAATAATAAATGAGCAGGATTTTACATTTCTCAAATGAAAACTCTGTGAAATAGATGTTAATAGCTGACGTCTAGACTAATTAAAGATTAATTTATGCTTGGGGCTGATGTTGTTGCTGCACTGTTATGCAATGCAACATTTTACATCACAAATCAAAGTAGGCCAAAGCAAAGTCTGATTAGATTTCATATTGACATAGTGTTCATTTTACAGGTGTAGGCTTCTTTTCATCATGCCTCATTATTTAGGGTGATGGAGAGGGAGGAATAAAATGCCCAATGTTATTATTTAGCTTTTTGTAGCTAAATATATTTTCTATAGAGTGAGCACCATAATTCATTGTACAGGGTCCATTTTTTGGTTATTTTGGTTCTGTACTGTAGCACTGTGAAAGGACACAATGACAATAAGTGCAGACTGTCAACTTTAATTTGAGGATACATCACTGTATTTAAGTCACAAGTGTAAGTCAAGTCAGGGGGTTAACCATGAGCGAACAGCTCTTTCTGTTCTGAAAACAATGTGCATTCTCCTTGTATTTACATTCAGTGAGAATCCAATAGTTAGCTGGCTATCAATGTTTCAGCTGCGGTAATTTAGCTACCTTGATTGTACTTGTTAATTTGCTACATTATCTATATAATGTAACATTATGCTACTTACTGTACCTGCTGACTAAGTCTGACTATAGAGACTATAAAAGAGGTTTGATGTTGTGATAGCTACATCTCTGCCTGATTCAATATTAAAACATTCTTGTCAAAAGCTATTACAAATGGAACAGGTGCGCATCCAATTGTCATTTTGGCTGTTCGCTTAATGTTCAAATTAAATCGGTAAAATGTCTGTAGACTTCAGAATTCATTGTTCTAATTTAAAGCTTCAACTAACGATTATTTTTGTAATGATTATTCTAACGATTATTTTTTCGATTAATCTAATGACTAATTCATCAATTAGTCAAGAGTATTTTTTAAACTAATTTACCTGATGGTCTGACACCGAAACATTGTTTTTTAACCAATAAATTATTGCTTGCGTAAATAGGCAGTGTGTGGGATGTTTTTTTCAGACTTTTTCAGAGATTAAAGGTACAATATGTAATATCAATCAAAACAATAACAAAATACATACTTTGTATTAAAAGCAAACATCACTATACATATATTATATATATTTCTTAGTTGTGTACTGACATTATCCTAAATGTTTCCACTAACTGTCAAATCCAGAGAAATTTGTAATATAATTCGTAGACACGGGACGTTTCATTTTGTCGCCCGTAAATGGCGTCATATAACCTGTGACTTTTCTAGTTGTTCTAAGTTACAGGGAGCTGTCAAACATAACGTGAGTAAAGTAATAATTTTTTTAACAATATATTACTTTGTTAGTGAACATTTTTTCTGCCGGAGACGCTAGATTGGAAGGTTGTCATTGACGACGATAACAAAACCCATGATCCCACGCAACCTCCCGACGTCATCCAAGTACATCTTTTGCTATTGTTTTGATTGAGAGCCCCCTGGCGGACAAAAATTACATATTGCACGTTTAATAGAATTATAATACAAATTAATTTAAAATACAGAAAATGTGTATAATTAATATTTCTACATTTTATTAAATCATCTCTTCAAAACAAACAGTATGCACAACAAAAAACAGCCCAGTCTTAACTGGTTTTAATAATTTTAACTAATTTAGCAGTGATTTTGTGTGCAACAAAGCACCGCAAATTGCAGGGAAGAATTAGCCCATTATAAATCGCTTTTGCTATTTTTTTAAATAGCAATAAATACAGTTGTACAGCTTTATAAGCTGGTGTCTCAAAAAGGAAGTAGACTCATTATCATCAACGCAAAAGTCTATCTATAAGTGCTGGAATACAGCTACATCTCCATTGAAACAATTACGTGAATCAGATTGACCAGTTAGTTGGTATTGTATTATATGTTGAAGCTTCTCCCGATCTACTGCGTGATTGTGTCTCAGGTGCGGAAAAAGTATTGTTGTGCTAGTAGGCTACCTCAGGCAGCAATAGTTTTACTGCAGTTATGCATGCACATGAGTCTTACAGTATGTTAAGCATTTAATCCAAAAAATATATATCTAAAGAATATATTGTTTTTAAGCAATGTTAACCTTCATGAGATTGACTGTATCTTAAAGCTATTTAATGTAGATCAATGCTTTTGAACTGATTAGTGGAAATGTGTTACTTTTACATGGATTTAACCCTGACCAAAGACCGCTGTGCGGAAAGGAGCTCTACAAAAAGTGCGACGCAGGGTTGTTTTTTAAGTGTACGCGCGCAGAAACAAATACGGGTGCAGAAAAACATATATTCGACTAGCACAATATAGGCCTTTTTCATATCTTGCTCAAAAGCAAACTCGAATATACCGCCAAAACTTGATATCGCCCAGCCCTACTGTCCAATGGATTATGGTGCAGACTGTACATTACTATCTTCCTCAAATACATTGTGGAAATGTGTGGTGGCAGCAGTTAGGGCCTGCCTGAGCACGCTGCAGGGTCTGATGAGTTGCAACGTGAGAGTCAGGTTGATTTAGTCACATCTGTGGAATGTGTGTCTTTAAGCCTGGAGGCGTTTCATTTGATTTGGGACCTGGAATGGCAATGTAGTTCTAGCACCTTCACTGAATCTGAAGAAGGCAGGACTTGGATCAACGTCATTAAATTGATGAAGCTGTAGCTGATCATAATCTAGAGTTTATCCAAGACGCCCGGTACAGTAGATGTAGGCTACAGCTTATGCCAAAGGCCTTTATATTTAGACTGCAGGAAAATACCAAACCGATTTACTCATCCAGTGACATACTGTAATAAGTGGAAACCCAGCCTGTGTGTGTTCTTGGGGTTGCCCAACTAAAGTCTGGTTCCCATGCCAATACATTTCCTTAGCCGCTGGGTCCATTTCTGGGGATCTGTTCTCTTCACAGATGAGAGCAGGTTCACACCGAACACATGTGACAGACTTGAACGTTTCTGGATATGCTGTGAAGAAAGCTAGGCTGACTGCATACCCTGACTGCTGTTAGGAACCCGGATGAAGTCCTAAGACAAATCATCAGACCTTACACTGGTGCCGTGGACCCAGGGTTCCTCCTTGTGCAGGACAATGCCCGGTGTCATGTGGACAGAGTGTAGGCAGTTCCTGGATAATGAAGGCATTGATGCCTTTGACCGACCCTCACATTTTCCAGACCTGAATCCAATTGAGAACCACTGGGACGTTATGTATAGGTGCATCCAACACTGCCAAGTAGAACCACAGACTGTCCAGGAGCTCACTGATGCCCTGATCCAAGTCTGGGAGGAGATCCCCCAGGACACCATCCGGTGTCTCATCAGGAGCATCCCCAGACATTGTTCGGGAGGGCATAAAGGCATGTGGGGGCCATACACTACTGAGTCATATTAATGCTAAATTCCAAACAAACCCCTACACCCCACTCCGCCCCTTTCAATTGCGTGTTCACTCGTGCCTCCGCCAATTCCACAAATGTCCCAAATTTGAGGGAGTGAAAATTATCAAGGTTGTAGGGGCTAATTAGGCCTAGACCAAACAAGGGGGTAGGGCATAGGGGCCATTCGGGATTCAAGGTATGAGTTGCCGTGATGAAATTCACGCAAGTTGGAACAGTCTGCGATTTAAATTGTTTACTTAGATATTTGGTGTGAGTTTGACTCCAGCCCTTAATCAGTTGGGGATTTTTGGTTTCCATTGATCGCTTACGTCATTTTGTTCAGTGAATTACACAATCTATAATGTTTCGTTCATTGAGACCAGATTTGAGTGTTCCCGTAATTGTTTTTGAGGAATGTATTCATGGTGTTTGAAATAGATGATTAAGAGTGGGGGTTAACAGGAATCCTTCACTGAGACATTGTCACATTTCCCTTATCCATCTGACGCAGGTAAATAGTGTGTCTAACCCTTAGGGGAAAAATGGAAAGAATGCCAAAAAGTAAAGTCACATGGCTGCAATGAAAATACATGCTTCCTGCTATGAATGGCTCTTCCTGATAAGAGGCTTAAGGCCAAGGGGAGAGAGAGAGGCAGAAGGAGGAGGAGTTATTTAGTCAGTGTTCAGTCAGCACTGGTCACACATACAGGCTCTACGTCCTCATCTAGAGCACTCTGCTCTGAATTCCTGACCGTATTCTGGAGCAGGTCTTTGAGACTATAAGCATAACACTTGATAACACTCACAGGTAAGTGAACTCTTACCTTGATCGGCAGTTCAAATAGCTGTTTAGTTAGATGTTTCTGTGCCCTCTTACCAGAGGAGAATGTTAGTTTAACTCAAGGGACAACTTGTATTCTTTACATTATATTTGTAACATGCGTAGCTGGATAGTGAAACATGTCACGGGTTATAGGTTATCAGCACATACGTATGTGGTAAAGAACTAAGCTCGTAGAACCTTCTATCTATGAAGAAATTGCAGCCAGTCATGATCCCTGTGTATTCTAGTGTCTGTCTTCTGTGGCCTCATGATTACTGTAATTTTCCTAAACTAAAAATACTGGCCTGGATTGAAACACTTGGCAGTTGTTCTTTAAAACAATCCTTTCTCGCCTTAATTGGATGGAAGTATTTCTGGCTGTGAAGTGGAATCAAGAGTAAACATTCTGACCCATGGTGCCTTTTACAATAATCGTGCTGAGGATAACAAGGTAGTGCCGCTGCCATACATAAGTGGGAATGGGTTTGTGTTAGGTCAGATCAACAGTTTGGCTCCTATGTTTTATCTCTCCTGCCAGACTGTGTGTATAGACTATTGTACAAGTCCTATCTCCTGCCAGACTGTGTGTATAGACTATTGTACAAGTCCTATCTCCTGCCAGACTGTGTGTATAGACTATTGTACAAGTCCTATCTCCTGCCAGACTGTGTGTATAGACTATTGTACAAGTCCTATCTCCTGGCTGTCAGCTAAAACCAACAAATTTCACTACTCTCAAGGGCACTTTGGACTTTTCCCGGGTGTCTGCCTGCCTATGTCAAAATCAGCCTGTGATTTTAGGGGTTAATGTCATTTCAGGGGTCACTGTGTTTTAATGTAAAGGTAAGAGATCTACGTGCATGTGAAGTCTGTCTTTTGACCGAAGGGGCCATGGTCTGTTGGGATTGCCAGTGATTGAGATTGTCCTGATGCCATGATCCAGACAGTGATGGAGTAGATGTTGGGTTAGCAACTCAGTGGAATTAGATGCTTGTACCGTGATTGACACTATCTTAGGCGTCTCCTGTGTAATATTTCCAAACTGATATTGTGTTCACTGCAAACATTAGGGTAGAGAAGTATGCCCATGTCTAGTTCCACGCTAAGGTGAGTTTACAGCTGTGTAGGGTCTCAGCCACACTGACGTGCACTCTATCACCCGGAGGTCTTTCTGTTTCGCTGTCTTTTGCTTTTATGTGAAATGAGTCACTTTGCCCACCTCACTGTGGGATCCAGCTGACCTGAGAGACCACAGCCATAGGCCACCTGCCTCTTTCTGGAGGTGTTGATGAATCTAAAGGAGTTGCTTGTAGTCATGTTGCTGTTGTTGCTGCTCTTCACTCTGGGTCAATGTCCAGCAGGCCAAAGCTAACTGACATCTGATTGGCCAGCCAGCATGTTTACTGGGTTGTCAAAGCTTTCAAGCGCCACTTAAACCTTTAAGCTAGAGCCCCATTAACCATCCGAATTGTAAAGCTGCTATTGTTTTATCTCTGTGTTCGCTTAAGTCAACACTTCATTTTAGTATAGCACCTTCTCCATAGTAAGTGCTTTACTGAGATACACAGGACTCCCTGTCTTAAAACCCCCTTTTTAATCACTGTCTCACGTGTTACTGACTGTTGTGTTTGTCATGCTTAGATATTATTGATGAAGCAAATTACAACCATTTCCACAATTCCCCTGTAATTACCCGTCCTGTGTCTCTGGTCAGGCACTCTTGTGGCCTGCTTCCTTGCAGCCAAGCCCATCTGAGTTGGTCCCATGTGTCTCCGCTGCTCACTGACCACAGAGAGCACTTGTGGCATCACATTTAAAGCACGTCATTATCCAGTATTTATCAGCTGGATGAGAAAATAAATACAGAACACATCAAAGGAATACAATATACATTAACATTTGGCTATGTTTTCTATAACCAAGCTATTTATGTTCTTGGTTTCTTTAGTAAGACCAACTCAAAGTCAGAGGTACTGTAGCTGAATGTTCCATCAGCCCCCTGATTACAGTTGCCAGGTTGTTGAACACCCTTTATTGGTAGATCGCTTGACACGTCAGACTGGGACAAGCCACTACACGGAGAAATGAATGTTCCCGCTCCCACCACAGAGCAGACAGATGAACAGCCTCATGGTCGTATCACAGACTGCATGTCAAGGGGATGGAGGGCAGATTTGAGGATTATACCAGTTCGGATGGGTTTGAGACATCCAGAGAGACGTGGATATGCCTCTTTGCCAGCTGGAACAGTAGAGGTTTATCATAATTACCAGAACAATGAAAGTCCCTTTGTTTGCATGATTAGATCCAAAGCACTAACAATATAATGATGCTATCCAGACAGTGTGGGAGTTAACTGGCCTTTTAATTCGGGTCAGGTGTGAGTAAAGGTGGTTATGGGGGAGGGTGTGAAGGGGTTACTTAATCTCTTGTCTGCACAATAGTATAGATTGTGTGGTTTGTAGGCCTGTCGCAATTATTACACAATTGCCTAATTGCGATTATTTGAAGATACGGCAGTTATTTTGAAAAACATGACAATTATTTGCCCTGTCTTAGATTTCCATCTAAGTTAGTTATTTTTATAATTAGATAATTAATAAATTATAATGAGAGAATTCACATTCATTTGCATGTTTTTTGCCCATTTCATATTAACTTTAAAAAATAATTCAAGCATCCTTAGCCTATATTTCTTCACCTACTTTTTCCGTTACTAGGTTAGTCAACACAAACGTGTTTAGCTTACGCTATTTAAAATAAGTAAAGACTGTGTAGCACAAAGCGTGCATGCAAACTATTTATTTGCATTTTCCACTTCCTCTTCACCAACAAGGCAGGCTACGGAGATATGTTAGCGCAGCTGACTACTCCGATCCTGCTACAAAACTCACTAGTGAGTCTGCGACTTGCCGCAAATCGGTTTAAGTAGGTCGCTAGATCTTTGCAATGAAATGGTGCACATAAAAATGGTGGCTGCTCTGACCATTCTGCTACGTTGATTTGAATTGGAATGGCCGTTCAATATTTATTCAATTTCTATGGTAGCCAAAGTAGCCATTGGCCAGAAAGTGGATATCTATCTGTGTCTAATTTTGCCTTCCAAATAAAAGCCATGAAAGTAATGTAAATAAAAGAAATTGAAACATTTTAGAATTTATAAAATATCATAATGTTGTTAAATATGGTAAATAATTATTTAACAATGTTCTAATATCATGTAGTGTAATATTTTTTAAAAGGTAATGTTTGCAAAGGTTATTCTTTTGATTTTCATTACTGGAGGGCTTATATTTAGTAAGAAAGGCTAAAATAATAATATAAATGTGTATATACACACACTACTGTGGCTTAAGGCTATTTTGGCTGGCTGAATATAAGTGCTTCTAATGTCTAAATATAAGCATGGCCTAACCTGATGGCACATGTTTATTCTGCCTTCTATAGCCTTGTCATAAATGCAGCTGTTAAATACAAAACGACTTAGCATGCAAAGAAGAGGATTGCCTGTGCATGTAGATAAGGATATTGGCCTAAAATGAAAAAATAGACAAATCGTTAATCACAAATATTTCTGTGACAATTAATCGTCAGCTAAATTTCATAATCGTGACTGCCCTAGTTGTTTGTAGAAAAGACACTGTCTGCTTTTCTGTGGGAGTTTTGACCAGCAGCAGCAGTGTTTGACAGTGGCCTGGTCTCCGGTGTGTCCCAGCAGGCCTGCATGTTTAGATTGCTCATCAGGGACTGTGGATGTGAATGAGGACTTGGTTGGGTCCAGAGACCCTGCTGGACAGCCAGTGCAACCAGTAAGCTGTTAGAATTGGATGTGATTGTGAATGTGGGAGGGGACACTGTATTGTAATGTGCACACTGAAATTGCAGTTGTTGTAAACAGTCAAAGAAATATAATAGTTAATAAAACCAAAGATAAGGATTTCTGAATAATCCTGTTTACATGGATCGAGGTGTCTAAAATCAGGCTGCCCTTAAAGCTGCGTGCGTGCGCGTGCACGTGTTTTTACTGAACACATGAATAATATGGGGACAATATAACCAATTTCTGAAAATATAACCAATTTCTGAAAATTATTTTGTCCATAATATCATACAGGTCAGAACGTCACTAATGTATCTTTCAGTGACCAGCTGTAAACTGTAGGCCTTAAAATTTAATTTTATCTTAAATGTGATTCACACATTTGTGTCACCATGTGTATCGCATTCGGTGAGAGTATCTGCTGGCTTAGAGTTGGATTGCCACTTTGTGGATATTGTGCCTGTTCTGTGTTTTTGTCTCTCTACCCTCTGGCTAATTGAGTGTGAAGTCAGGTGATGCAGTATGATAGCAAAACTCACATTTCAGCTAATATGTATCTGGGCATGGCCTTTTGAGATGTGTAGCTGAACCGCGTTGCTGGGATAACTTCACCTGGATTATTCTAATTGTTGGACTCCTGATTTTACTGTACTGGAAACCTATCGCTGTTGGATCTTTCAGCACTTCCTTTTGGATTACCACACAGGATTTCACTTGTTAATTGTCTTGCAAGTTTAAACCCCCAAGTAACTCCAGTTCACTACCTGCTGACTGGCTCTAGTCACACACCAATTACGTCCTCATTGGAATTCCTGTACAAATGTACAAAAAAGCACAACATAGTGTAGTAACTCACTACACAAGTTCACATTCTTAGCTTAAAGCTTTTGTAAGATGTTCACTGAAAGAAAAAAGTGCCATTGTCACATGTGCATATCTACAAATATCCCCTTTAAATGACCCATTACAAACAACCACTCTTCCCTGGCCTAGTGTGGTCCTGTGGTCTGTACTGCTGCACACTGTGTTTGAATAAGCCCCACTCTGCTGTCTTCTGCAATACACTGTCCACCAAATCAGCAGAATTATTAGTGTGCATGTGTTGTCATTGTGACCTCGTTTGATATGCCACTGTCATGGTTACAATCAGCTTGTTGTTTCTACAGCATTGATGCTTGGATATTAAAACAACTGCAGGATAACCAGTCACATCTATTATGTTTAATTCATCCCTGTCTCTGTTTTTTTTTTTATTAGAGTCAGGGTCACACTATATTTAACATAACTGGATGGAGTGAAGGCTTGACAATTCTTTTAGGTTTGCTTTAGTCTGTCTTCTACAGAGGACAAAACAGGCGGTGCATGCTGTGTGCTGCTTACAGCCAGCTCTGCTGTGTCCCAAACACCACTGAGGGGACATGGGCTCTGGGACAAACAGGCTATAAAAAGATGACTTAAACATGTGCAGATGAAGTGATCTTGGTGATGATTTGGAACAAGGGAAGAGATGAGCCCAGCGGTACCGCTCAGTGTGATGTAATCCTGGGGTTGATGTTGTAACTGTAATGGAAAAGATGTGTGACGAGGAACTGAACTGCTTTTTAATTCCTCAAACTGTGGATTAAGACGGGATGAGAAAAGTGGTGAATGAGAGCAGCTGTAATGCCAGGACAGATGTGGGAACAGAACAGAAGGCTTCATTTACAGTTATTTCGATTATAATTATAATGTCCATCTTTTACAGTAAAACATTTCTTTTCTTTGCCAGGAATGGCTTTTTCTCTGTCCTGAAATGTAGAGGCTCTAGTTAACTGTTTTAGAGCAGCTAAATGATTGTGTTCTGTCTTTACACTGTGTCTGTAGGTGAGGATGTTAGTTTTCATTAGATACTGGTGTGTTTGATGCAACTGAATGTAAAACGTTGCAGCTGTTTTACCCCTCTCCCCCTCTATTCTCTCACTCTCCCCCTCTCTCCCCCCTCTCTCTCTTCCACACTTCTGTTTTCTCTTTTTTTTCTTCTCCCTTTCAAACAATTGAATTTGAATGAAAATTAATTCCAAGTGTTTTGTTGTCAGTGGGGGGATGGGTGCAATTGGTCCCTGGCCTTTGACTACAGCCAATAGGAGTACAGCTCCCTCCCTCCACCCCTCCTCTGTGCCCTGCTGAGAGTCCCAGCCTGGCCTGTGATTGGCTAGTGTGGAATCCAGCAGATGGAGGCTGTGAGATTTTTATGGGGAGGAGTCAGTCGGCTCTGGTTAGCGCTTCTGTGTGCTTTTGTTAAAGTGGAGCCGTGACATTACAGGGAGAGGAGCTGTGGTTCAGCTGCGACTCACACGTTCTTACTTTCTCCTTCTTGTCCTCTCTCTTCCCTCCAGAGTCCCTGGGAATCTGTGGAACTGCCAGTTGGTCTACCTCTTCAGGATAACGAGACCACAGGACGGACAGGGCAGGAGGTAGAGTTGCTGTGACAGACTCTGGCTGTGTACTCTAGTTAAAGTACCTCCAACCGGCTGCTAGGCTAACCCCAGGATCTGCCCTGGGTGGCTATCTGAGATGTACTGATGTGGAATGCGACCCGTGCTGACCTTGTCCTAGAAGTAGCCTTTATTAAGGACTGAAGAAGACTGATAACAAACAAAAGAGACACTGCAAAGAAAGAGGGGAGGGACACAACGAGCCGGCAGCAGATCCACCGGTAAGAAAGTTGAATGGACAAATGAATGTATCTCAGTTCGCAGAGAGCATGGCAATACCAAGGTACTGGTTTAGACTCCCACAGAGTGGTAATGCATGCACTCACTACTGTTAGTCGATCTGAAAGAAAAACAAGCGTCTAAATATAATAATAATATACAGGTTATTTTGGGCTTAGATGATTTGAAAGCCTGACAAGAACTTTGATTTAACCCTCTTTCCTCTCCACTCCTATTCCACAGCTCTAGGATGCCTGTAGAGACCCTCCAGCCCTCTGGCGGGCGCCTGGGGGGGGTCCCCTTCACCTCAGCCAAGCCTTTCCGCATCCTAAACAAGGGGCCTGACTACTTCCGGCGGCCCGCGGAGCCCGGAGCCCGTAAGCTGAGCGCCGTGGAGCGCCTGGAGGCAGACAAGGCCAAGTATGTGAAGAGTCAGCAGGTGGTTCTTACCAAGCAAGAGCCCGTCAAAGCCCCCATCATCCGCAAGCCTCTGCTGTCCCCTGGCATGATGCTGCAGTGTCGCATCAACGCCCCGCCTGCCCGCAAGTTTCCCCCACGGCCGGCAGACTCAGAAACGGGGAGAGGAACAGGGGGGGTGGGGTGGCGGAGAGGACCCCCTCTGAACCTGGAGATCCTCAACAACCTCATCAACAACGTGTACGATGGACCTACCAGCCCGTCTCCCGTCCCGTCGTCCCCCTCAGCCTCATCTCCGTCGTCCGGTGGGAACAGCATTGGGAATGTGTCTCCGGCTGACCAGGAGAGGCGGGATGGAGACGTGAGTAACCTCAACCCTGGAAACAACTACAACACCTCTTCAAACAACTCAGTGTCCTCTGCCGCCTCTCCCCTAAACAACGACAACTCGGCCTCCCCAGCCGAACCCGGCCACCGGCCACCCCCTGTCCCAGCCCGGGGCATCAGGCTGGGTTGTCCAGTGCCGTACAAATCCCCTAACTCAGTGACTGTACGCAGGGTGGATGTTAGGCCCCAGGCTGCAGTCAGTAAGCCTCAGAGGACCCAACCTCTGATCAAGCCCAGACAAATTGCCCAGCCCCAGGTGGCCCAGGCCCCGCCCACTCCCCAGCAGGCCCCGCCCACTCCCCAGCAGGCCCAGACCCTCAGCTCCACCCAGGCTCTGCCGTCCTGCCCGCTATACCTGCCCTCCAGCCCCATGCTGATCCGGGCGGGCATGATGCCCCCAGCTTCCCCTGCATTCACCCGCCTGTCCTCAGCTAGCTCCAGAGGCTCTCGACCCGGATCAGCCCGCAAACACCCTTCGCTGCACCGCTCCAAGTCTGACCTGAGTGACCGTTACTCACGGGCTACAGCCGACCTGGAGCGCTTTTTCAACTACTGCGGCCTCCACCCGGATGAGGTGGAAGGCATGGGGGGAGTGGAACGCTTCGCAAGGGCCAGCTCTGACATTGTTTCCGTGTCCAAGCTGCGTAGCGTCAGCACCCCCAGCTCCGAGTGTGAACGTGCGCGGGAACAGGCGGGCGAGGAGGAAGACGAGCACTCTGCCGGGGAACGTGTCCCATATGGAATCTCGGTTATAGAGAGGAATGCCCGCGTCATTAAGTGGCTGTATGGAATCAGGCAGGCTGTGTCCAATGTGTAGAGGACAGAGATGGAATGGACCAAAGGGGCAGGTGTCTGGAGTGATACCCAGGCCAGCCCACAAGAAGGTTTTTATTTATTTACAAATCCCACTGACCAACGGTCTCTAGTATATATTTTATTTTTATTGATGACACTTTCATGGAGGATATTGTCCATTTTTTTATTATGTTGCCTTACGTCATGTCTAAGGATATAATGTTAATTTAGGGAGGAGGATGGTTACTTTGAAGCATCACACGCAGAGAGCATTCTGAATCCTATGACCTCATCTGGGCTGCAAGTCAGGGCTGCTTCCCTCGAAGTGAAGAAGGACATGCAATCACACTTTGTAAAAATGAAAAGCAATAATGGCAGTGATAGATATGACTAAATAAGAGGATGTTGTTGACATTGATGTCAGTGGACCTTTAATGCCTCACACAGGTACTAAAAGGCTGTTTTGGGTACCAGAGCCTCTCTGCACAGCGGTTAAAGCTACGAGTGAGACTGTGTGTGTCTGTGTGCGTGTCTGTGTGCGTGTCTGTGTGCGTGTCTGTGTGCGTGTCTGTGTGCGTGTCTGTGTGCGTGTCTGTGTGCGTGTCTGTGTGCGTGTCTGTGTGCGTGTCTGTGTGCGTGTCTGTGTGCGTGTCTGTGTCTGTGTCTGTGTGCGTGTCTGTGTGCGTGCGTGCGTGTGTGTGCAAGGAAGGCTAGAACC
>JACXGM010000650.1:14711-27765 GCA_016801145.1 Umbra pygmaea | reverse complement strand
CTGTGAAACAGGGAAGCTTCCATACAAATACAGTACATGTTTTTTTACCTTGGCTGTAAGACTGTTGATTTATACAATTTATGTTGCAACAAAGCACAATCACCTACCTGTACACCCAAATACACACTAAACACAAACCACTGTTCCGCTCAGTGATTTGGAAACATCTGTAGCCACATACTTTCTGTATTGCAATGGAAAAATGCTTGTAACCAAGCACAACGCTGCATACAGAAAGTGTTTCTGTTTATACGAGAATGCAAGAATCTTGTAATGTGGTAATTGGTTGGTTAAGGTAAATGTGGAGTGAATGAGTGCTGTCTGGGTTTGGAGGAGAGGACAGACCACCTTAGTGATCGACAGACAAGTAATATAAAGAGTGAGACAGATGGATATAGGTAAAGAAACAGCTCTGTCTTTGGTTCTGTCCAACAAAAGCATAGCCTACTCTAAAGTGGGACCACATTTTTAAAAGCAATTTGAAGTTGTTACACTTGTACTTGCAATATTCAACAACCGGTGCATAGCACTCAAACATTGTACAAAAGTGCAAATTGATGGTATCTATGTGAATATGCATAAAACACATCAAAATCCAGCCGGCTCAGACCGTTTGTGTGTAAATGAAAGCTGAAGGATGTGTAATGATAATATGCAGTCTGCAGAATGGGAACCAGCTCATTTTACATTCCAAGAACACCTTATTCCAATTTGTCTTTAATTGAAAGCATTGACTATAATTGGAGTTTGATATTCAGTGTGTTTCCTGAACTGGAATTGAATGGAATTGAGCCAAACTCTTGCACTCTGTGTGAAGGAAAACAGAGACTATTTATTTGACTTCCTGTTCCTCAGAGACTACGGTGGGATTAGCAGAGACTCCACATTGGTCTGGGACCGTATCCTGGCCTGTTGAATTCAGCACTGGCTGACTACCCAAAGAAGACTAAAACTATTTGTACGCTGCAACATGGTGTCTTTTTTAACATGTCAATAAAGAATAATGTTTCTTTAAAATATATATTTCCTGGGTGTTATTTTGTCATTATGTTTACAATGCTTATCAAACACGATTTCAATTGTGT
This sequence comes from Umbra pygmaea, assembly GCA_016801145.1. Lineage (NCBI taxonomy): Eukaryota > Metazoa > Chordata > Actinopteri > Esociformes > Umbridae > Umbra > Umbra pygmaea. The sequence continues at coordinate 26,680 of JACXGM010000650.1, read as the reverse complement.
GGATTTTTTCCTTGACCGAACTGTCTCAGCATAATCATGGCAGCATATGGATGTAGGCTTTAATGGTTTTAGAGAATACAGACAGGCCGTGTACTGGGATTTGATGCGTCCAGAGGAACAGAAACAGGTGTTCTAATCTCCTTCTGGAACTTAATTATTAACACAGCTAGCAGTACTCTCACATCCCTTTTACCAGTGTTGTTTTCGTTTATTATTTAGAACAAAGTGTACACTCATTCTTCAAAGTCTCTAACAGTCATACTTGTTCAGACTGTGTGCACATTGACAAATGACTGACTAAAGCAGAGGTAGTCACCTATTTCTCTATGAGGCCTGGAACCTGATGGTTTTCTGTTCTCCCTAAATAAAATTCACTTAGTGTCACAAGTCTGAATAAATCCCAGATTGAAGAGTTACCATGAAATAAAGGTAGAATGGGGCTGGATTAGAGCAGCCCACAGTTTACAGTTTCTAATACTTCCAGGTCCAAATTTTTTGGGTTGTGTGTGTGACCACTTTATCCAGTTGTTCTCAATGGAGGCCAACTGCTGTTGACTTTTACTCAAGCATGTACACGAAGCAAGCCTGCCAACAGCTGCTGAATCCTCATTCTAAGGTTCCCTGCCAAGCCTTGTCCCATGGCATACTATTTCAATACCACCTCCTCACTCTAGACTGCTCTGACTGAGGGAGCAGGTGGAAGTTGGGCTGGAGAGTGCAATACTTTCAATAGTATTGGTGCAGCAATCTGGTACAGATACATAAAGCAATGAATACTGTGCCCGTGTGGCAGCAGTTACCTGGCTGTCACTGTGGTCAGCAGTGATTCATGTTCAGTTCTCAGTGGAGACGGGGAGAGATGGTGAGTCCAGGATGAGCGGGGGTGGAGTGTTGGCATGAGGGCACCTTCGGCAGTCCAGTACATTGCTGGGGCTTGGGGCTTATTCTGAAAAAGCAGTCTGCTTTGGAGGCCAGTTTAGTAAACAACTGATCAGTGGTAAGCAAATACAAGGATTAGGACAACTAATAAGGCCAGGGAAATGGAGATTATTACAACAAACCAGGCAGGGAACTTGAGGAATACTGGGATGAGGACAAACAAGGCAGGGAACTTGAGGAATACTACAATGAGGAAAAAAAAGGCACGGAATGTGGGGAATAAAGGGATAAGGACAAAAAATAGGGAGTGAAATTCAGGGAACAAGATCACACCTGTCTTCCTTTGATGTCAGACATCTGTTCATAACCATACTTTTTAGAATAGGTTAAGAGTTGTGCTAAGGTTTTGGATAAGGTACTTGGCAAGTACTGGGATTAAACCTGTGATGCTCAGTCGTGTGTTGTGGGGCAGTGGATCTTGTAATTCACATCCATTCTCCTCCTCTGTCCTTCACTGCTCCCTAGCAGCATATGAGCCTATTTTATGGGAATAGGAGTCAGCCTTTCTCCTCGTACATATTGAAGCACATCTTTAATTCAGGGTTTGTGTTTCAAATGGTATGTATTTTGATTTTTTTTTACAGCTTTCCAGTAGTATATCAGTGGATCATTTTTCCTATAGAACTTTTAAGATACATGTCATTACACCTGTGTGTGTCCTGTGTTTTCCTATTCTCTGTGTTGTCCCATCACACTGACACAAACAAGCAGAGCATCAGATCGCTCTCAGGCAGCGTGAGGGAGGGAGGAACCATATGTTCATATGAACTGAGAGAGATCAGCTGGGCTCTACTCCCCTGTAAGAGGAGAGTACACAGACTTGCACACATCTGCATTTCACCACAAACACTTACACACACGAACACATCTAATTTAGGTGTATAAATAGACATTAAAAAGTAATATCTTCACTAAGTCTTAAACCTCTCTAACTTCAAACGTTGAATCTAAATGTAGTGCTAACCCTTAACTTAATTCTACTTTTTAATCTATAACCTATGCCCAAAAAAATCTTAATGGGATGGAATGTGGAATCTGCTGAATTGTTCTAAAGGGTTATGTTGTTATCCATGTTGAAGAACCTTTTTTTGTTTCCAGGGAGTATAAAAGAGCATTATACTCCACTACAACGCCGAGGCACATATTGTTGTCTTTACTTTGTGCTGATTTCTGGGGGCCTGGCAAAGTGTTGTTGTTAATGAAAGGCTTACTGATCCTGTTCCTATGAGGAGACTGCTGCTATAATGTATGTCAAGCCCTAACACACTCACCCATTGGCAGGGAGAGGGGGATACACAGTGATAAGCTGATTAGTGACAAGGGGCAGATGGCATATATGCGTGTGTTTGTGTACACACTGGAGGCTGTATCATGTGGGAAATCTAGATTGTGTGTTTTTAGCTTAGCACGTTGTTGCAGCGCTCAATATGAAGTATATCACTCTATCCACAACTTATCCGCTTCACTGATAAAGAGGCATCTTTTTCCATTTCTACATACAAATACATCCTCTATGGTACTGTCCTGTCCATTGCCATTAACCCATATAACTCTCGTTGGGATCAGCGATAAGCTAAATTGTAAAACCAACTCTAGATCAGCTGATTGGTCAAAACTAGTCCCAGTCTGACAAGAGATACAGGGTGATGTTGCAGGCCAAAACAGGAAACAATATAATTTAGAAATATTATCAGTACAACATGACCAAACACTGTACCTCTTTACCAGAAAGGCTGATTCTCAACAAAGAAAATAGGTATATTGTATTGAGGTGCAAAAGACAATATTTAATATAAATCAATAAAAAAATTAAATGTATTAAAATGATTTCAGTGTACAGGAACACGAAAGATGAAATGTCATTTCAATTAGATACACTGCGAGGCTGGCGGTAGCAATGGGCAGGGGAGGGCTCAGACCACTCAAACGTGCGTCTTGCCCACCGAATCAGAACTTAAGAAATGTTAAGAAAAATTAGCCTGGAAAAATCCAGACCCAAAACCTAAGGATTAAGGGTCTGGCAACGAGTAATGAAAATGACCAAACTCGAGGGGCGGCACCAAGCATGCGTTTAAAAATCTCACTGTACGCAATTGGATAACACTACGACCAATCACCAGTGGGTTTTCGCTGATCCCCATACGTTAAGCTACCAGCGGAGCTAACTGTTGGATTAAACCCTTGCCCTATCCGGTCGGCAAAACAGCAAAAATGTCCTTCTTAAAAAGGAACGATATGAGCGCCGTCTTCTATTCCTCTTTTAGAAAAAAAGCCAAGTCTAACTCCTTCATTGTAGCAGCCAAAGCCGTTTCAAACAACTGGTGTTCATCCATAGCGATCTTACAATGTTTACTAATGACTTCGAGGTCACAGCGCCGTCGTCATTGGTTTAACACGCCTCTGGCCCGCCTATATCACATACACCGATGTGATTGGTGCAGCTCGGCTACAAGGGCATAGTTAATGAGCAGCATTTCTCGGTGACTGAACCAAGCCAGCCTTCTTTGAGCATTGTGTGTCATTGATCTTACTCTCGTGTTCTGCGAGGTAATTACTGTTTTTGTCAAATAAGCAAGCCCGGCGCCACGAGGGGGCTAGAGGGAGCTTAGCCCCTCAGTTGTATTTTCAGCATCCCAAGTTTAAGTTTTAAATACCCCATAGAAAATTGTAATACCCCCCCATAAAAAAACAAGCCAGTCAGGCCGACGCGATTTGTTGCGTTGTTGATTACGATGTGCCGCAAGCAGCACATAAATCAAATGCGTATACAGCAGATTAATATCAAAGAGAAGTCACAGACTTTAATTAGCCTTTACAGAGTAGAAAGGTAGGCTCAATTCCAATTCGATTTTTACATTCAAAGTTAGGCTAGTAAGTACACTTTTTCCAATGGAAAGGAGAAATTGGATGAAGGTAAGTTGGATGATGAAAATTAGAAAGTGGTTTCGCCAAGACAAAGTTTCAAATTAGTGGTGGGGAAAGGGAGAAGCCAGAGCCAGACACGGAGGCTAATTTAGGTTGACCGGACTACAGACCACCAGGCCCTTCAGCCCAGCTCCAGCAAAGGCACCTGTACAATGGTTTTGCCGACTGGTGACAGCAAGGGGACTACAGTCACGGAGACTGGACTTGGAGCATCATTAATACAGCCTTGAAAGCGCCTGATGACAACTAGTTGAAGATGTGTCCAGTAAGAACAGTCAGCCTTGTCTGTTTTGTTTTATTGTTATTTGCAAACTTTTGGAAATGGATGGAAAATGGCATGCCATGGTAATGTGGTGTGATTACATTGGAAATGGTTGGTTTATAATGTATAATTAAATTGATTGAGGTTGTTATGTTAGAATATTTGCTTTGCATTACATTGATTAAGGTGGGTAGGTTTTGATCAGTAGTTGAGTAGGTAACAACGTGAACTATAGCAATGGACATTATAAAGTTTTTTTTTTCTTCTCATATGATGGTAGATTACTGCATGTAGCTTTGTAGCATGGTCAAAACGTATTTGTTTTTCGAACAGGGTATTTTTAATAATCATCGCTGTAAAGCAACCTGTTTATAGTGGCGAGGCCATGTGTGGCTGCAATTTAATGCATTGTGTTAGTTCAATCTACAATTGATTAATATCCATTACATACTATCAACATTATACATACTTTGTTATTATCAAGCAGAGGTATTCTTTGCAGCATGAAATGGTGCATTGTCATGCATGAAGATGATTTTGCTACGGAAGGCAACGTTCTTCTTTTTGTACCATGGAAGAAAGTGGTTAGTCAGAAACTCTATATAATACCTTGCCGAGGTCATTTTCACACCTTCAGGGACCCTAAAGGGGCCTACCAGCTCTCTCCCCATGATTCCAGCACAAAACGTGACTCCGCCATCTCCTTGCTGATGTCGCAGCCTTATTGGGACATGGTGGCCATCCACAACCATCCACAACCATCCACTACTCCATCCATCTGGACCATCCAGGGTTGCACGGCACACATCAGTAAACATGACAGTTTGAAGTCTGTTTCTGGGCCCACTGCAACTGTTTCTGCCAGTGAGCATTGGTTAGGGGTGGCCGAATGCAGGTTGGACTTTTAGTTATTGAACTATGTTCTCAGGGCAGCATTGCATCTTATTGGTTCTCTCAGCCATCCAATCAGCAACAGCAGGAGGCAGGGCTTGGATTATTTAAAAAAAATTCTCAGGACTCATGAGCATAATTTTATCTGTGTTTAATCAAATCTGATCATACACCTAACCTTAACAACAAAAAACTTTACGTGAGGTCCCCCCTCTGTTTTGAATCAACCAATCAAATAATTTATGCCTCCAAGGCAGATCTGCTCTGAGAACACTTTTCAATAAGTAAAAGTCCTATGAGCTATATTTTCAGCCACGCAAATCTGGGATATACAGTGTGAGGTTGTGGGCATTAGGAAAAAGTTATGCAGGTTTAGAAATGTAAAATATTTTATTTAATTGCAATTGTTTGTTAACTACATAGTGAGTTAGAGTTGAAGGATTCTGTAAATGTTTTGTAATTGTTGTGGAAATTGACGTTTAACAGGCAAAGTGCTGAATGAACAGCATTTCTGGCTCTTGAGTCTGTGTAAGGACGTAACAGGACAAGATTTTACTGAAAAGATTTCCTGGTAGATGCCCAGACTACTAGATTTCATGACATTTTCCACACTTCCAAAAGTGGTTAGCATTAAGCATTGTATAATGTTTTAATGTATTATACTTTTCTAGCCTGAGTTCCTGACAATTTTTCTTGTAATGTCATTTGAAAAATACATGCACACATATTACATGGCATTTTTGTATTAGTACATTTTACCATCTTCTTGACAGCTTCAATGGAGCAGTCGACCAGGTAGGTACTCAATGCAAAACCATGACAGGGCTGGAAATCACAGCAAATATCCTTCAGAGGGCACACCAGGGAGAATATTTAAGGAGTATGTAACGATTGAACCAAGGACACTGTCTCAACAATAATAGGCTGTATTTATTTCAATACATGTGGGCTGGATAGTCAGAAGGCAGGCTGAGGGTTCGATATTCGAGGCAGGTTGTCAGAACCGGCAGGGTCCGGTACACAGGGCTGGTTGTCAGAACAGGCAAGGTCCGGTACACAGGGCTGGTTGTCAGAACAGGCAAGGTCCGGTACACAGAGCTGGTTGTCAGAACAGGCAAGGTACGGTACACAGGGCTGGTTGTCAGAACAGGCAAGGTACGGTACACAGGGCTGGTTGTCAACTCCAGAGGCTTGCAGTTGTGCATAAACCTACTATTCGGCCAGCTCATAGGACTTTTAGTTATTGAAAAGTGTTCTCAGGGCAGATCTGATCACGTAAAGTTTTTTGTTGTTAAGGTTAGGTGTATGATAACATTTGAATAAACACAGATAAAATTATGCTCATGAGTCCTGAGAATTTTTTAAATAATCCAAGCCCTGCCTCCTGCTGTTGCTGATTGGATGGATGAGAGAACCAATAAGATGCAATGCTGCCCTGAGAACATATTTCAATAACTAAAAGTCCAACCTGCAAAAATATACCCTTCATCAGTCCCTCTGCTGTGAATCTATACCTTTCATAAAGATACTCATCAGAGAGAGAGCCAATGGGATTTCTCTGTCTCTAAATATTCTTGCTTTTCTTATATGTATGGTTTTTATGCAAAACGCTGGGGTTACATCCCCTGGTTATGATGCTTCTGCTGAACAACGAAATATGAGTTAAACCTGTCATATGGAGCCACGCTCAAAGATAGTTAAATGTATTTGCTGCTTTTTCTGAAGTGCAATTTTAGACCTCTAGAGTGAAATTCTGACTACATATACCGTAGCAAACAACTGTTGGGTCAATCTGATTATCTAATATAAATGAGAAAAAATGAGAAACAAAAAATTCTCACAAACTTTAAATATATTATAGATAAATCTGAAAAACAGTCAATCTTTTAAACTACTGTATGATTAAAACATTGCAACAGTTAACAATGTCAACAAATGATTTATGTGGAAGTAGTTCTCATATTTAGAAGGGTTCTATTTAGAACCTGGGTCTTCCAAAGAATACCTATAGACTTCAAAACATTAATCTAAGAACCCTTTCTTTCCTAAATGGTTCTTTGAAGGTTATACTGTACATGGAAGTCTTTCCCTAGCAAATAACTCATGTCTTCCAAAAAATGTTCTTCACATGTGTTCTGTGCAGTTTTAACCTGCACAGAACACATTTTGGATAATTTTTTTAAGAGTTTGCCTCTGATTAACTGGAGATAGTTGTCATACTAGATACAGTAAGTGTTGTGTTGGGAAATCTGACATGAGAGGTGTGAGCAGCTGCCCACTGTGTCTAAGCTGCAAGACAATATTCTGACTGAGACAATTTGCTAGACAGGTCACTATTAGATAGAGGTACATACACTGAGGACAGTGAAAGATAAATACATTAGGGAGTGGTAGATATTACAGTAAGCACACTGGTACACACTGTAGATACGTTGTTGACGTTCAGAATTTTTTATATACACTTATTTGACTGCTTTACTTGACAAGGGCCAAGTTGAACAAAGTCTTTCACCCAGGCAGTTGGGGGATTGAACTGGGGGCCATATATACTGTGACCCTGAGAGGTCATCGCACTGTGACTTATGAAAACAGATGCAAATAGATCACAACACATTAACAAAACAGATGCAAATAGATCACAACACATTAACAAAACAGATGCAAATAGATCACAACACATTAAGAAAACAGATGCAAATAGATCACAACACATTAACAAAACAGATGCAAATAGATCACATCACATTAAAAAAACAGATGCAAATAAAAAATTCAATAGTGGTTTTGTTGAATGACTAAAAAACTTTCAAATTGTTCACAGAGGACACCACGTGTTTCACAGCCTTTAAAATTTCCCAAAAAAGTTTAGATTTTTTCTGTTCTCAAGAAAACAGATTTGCATCTGTTTTCTTGATGTGTTCTGTTGAGATCTATTTGTATCTGTTTTCTTAATGTGTTGTGTTGAGATCTATTTGCATCTGTTTTCTTAATGTGTTGTGTTTTGATCTATTTGCATCTGTTTTCTTAATGTGTTGTGTTTTGATCTATTTGCATCTGTTTTCTTAATGTGTTGTGTTTTGATCTATTTGCATCTGTTTTCTTAATGTGTTGTGTTTTGATCTATTTGCATCTGTTTTCTTAATGTGTTGTGTTTTGATCTATTTGCACCTGTTTTCTTAAGTTGCAATGCGATGACCTCTCAGGGCCAACATACATATGGACACCAGTTACATGCCCTAACTAACTACTAAGCCATCTTGCTGCCCACATAAGATGGTAGATTCACTGAAGTGACTGATCGATTTTCACACTTAAGGACTGGTAGATAAACACACTGAAGGACTGGAGGATGAACACACTGGGGCCACTGGTAGATAAACACACTGAGGACCGTTAAATAAACACAATTAGGAAACTGGTAGATAACCATCATAAAGTACTGGTAATTACAGTGGGGACACTGGTTGATAAACGCACTGAAGACATGGTTAGATAAACACAATGAGGGTACTGGGAGATAAACACAGTGAGGACACTGGTAAACACACTGAGGACATTGGTATGTAAACACACTAAGAACAGTGGTAGATAAACACACTGAGAACTTCGGTAGATAAACACACTGAGGTCATTGGTAGATAAACACACTAAGAACAGTGGTAGATAAACACAATGAGGACATTGGTAGATAAACACACTAAGAGCAGCAGTAGATAACCACACAGGACTTTGGTAGATAAACACACTGAGTACAAAGGTAGATAAACACACTAAGAACAGTGGTAGATAAACACACTGAGGAAATTGGTAGATAAGCACACTAAGAACAGCGGTAGATAAACACACTGAGGACATTGGTAGATAAACACACTAAGAACAGCGGTAGATAAACACACTGAGGACATTGGTAGATAAACACACTAAGAACAGCACTAGATAAACACACTGAGGACATTGGTAGATAAACACACTAAGAACAGCGGTAGATAACACATTGAGAACATTGGTAGATAAACACACTGAGGACATTGGTAGATAAACACACTAAGAACAGCGATAGATAAACACACTGAGGACACTGGAAGATAAACACACTAAGAACAGCGATAGATAAACACACTGAGGACATTGGTAGATAAACACACTGAGGACATTGGTAGATAAACACACTAAGAACAGCGATAGATAAACACACTGAGAACATTGGTAGATAAACACACTGAGGACATTGGTAGATAAACACACTAAGAGCAGTGGTAGATAACACACTGAGGACATTGGTAGATAAACACACTAAGAACAGCGATAGATAAACACACTGAGGACATTGGTAGATACACTGAGGACACTGAAAACAGAGAGGACAGACATACAGGAATTAGCCAGGGTATTCAGTGCTGGGGAGTTCTACCCATACAGTAACAACAGCCTTTCTTCTCTTCATATTTCTTTTCCTAATCCTTTCTCTTCGTCTTTCATCCTTTCTTTTTTTCTTTCAGTCTATGAAGGAGCCTTTTAGGGGAAAATCCCTCCACTAATTAAACATGCAAAATCTACCCCACATTCAATACAGCTAATGTCTTTAAAACTGCTTATAAAGCTGGTTGGCCTTCCACTTTCTATAGAAGGATTGTGTGTTTCTAATTTCCTTTCTTTCCTTTCACACAGACAAACACACAGACACACACCCACACATGCACCCACACACATGCAGACCTACCGTCAGTGGGGAACAAACAAAGTTTTTCAGGCCACTTGACAAATTGCCTGAGCATAATTTGAATAGCGCCATTTCCCACAGCGGTATGGTTGTGTTTCTAGATGGGGAAGGATGGTCCTGAGAACCTCTTCGACAATGATAATCTCTTCTGAGAGTCTCCTACACTGGACTCTGGTAACTGAGAACCTCTTCTTACACTGCAGTGCAATTTCTGGGAACTTCTTCACTGCACTGTGCTTACATTTGCATTTGTATAATTTATCTAAACTCAATCAAAGTCCTCTAACCAAACCCCCTGGAGTATTGGTATTTGATATTTAGACCATACGGTAGAGTGACCCCGACTGACTCAAGCGTCCACATATCCTTCTTTTAGATACTGTACCAGTTTTGACCAGTGGTTTACTGTCTTTTGGCCAACCTCCCACCCATACCATGAGATCTAAGCATACCTTTTTGGGTGTCAGTTTCAGCTTCAGAGGGTGTCTGTCCTGCCACTCCATGCTTTACTACTGTACATCATATCACCATTGCTTGTTTTGGAGATGGGTCATGTTTTTGAGCAGAGAAGACAGTGATATGTCGTGTTACTATCTTTATTTAAAAGAAACCTGTATAATTTTCCAACATACAGTACTTAACACAATTGCAGCAAGCATATCATGGTTACTAAGGCAAGACATTGCAGTGGGAAAATATTAATAACGGTATATATTTTTCTTACTTTAGTAAACAGCCTATATTGTTACCAGTATTCAAACAATTCATGATGTAGAACTGACTTGAATTCTATATTATTCAAACATGTTTTTATATAGTGAGTCTGATTTTGTCAAATTAATATTGCATATTACATCTTCACCCTCCCCAGGAATCAGTAGTGACTTCCCTTCTTGCTCTGTAATCTGGGTGTCATGCATCTTCAAACGGAAACATGAATGTCTCGGAGGCTGTCACTAAACTGGGTCGCTGGAAGCAAAGTATTTTACAGGGAAGAAAAGTTTGGGGGTACAAATGAAAATAGGACATTAAATTATAATGGCTTGCATGGGTGGATAATTGTATCGTTTTCATCCGAGGGGACATTAAAGCTGTGACACAACCAGATGACTATGGTATATCAGTATCCATTAGCTATATTTAAAAATTCTCCCCGGTCTCTTTCTTTACCGAGTTCATATATGTATTCATATGTCTTTATTGACGATGTATTTCTTTTGTGTGTTTTTGTCTTGACCAGCGCTCACACATTTGTCTCAACCAAGTGTAAGACGCCCATTGCACCCCAGAGCCCATAATTCTCCATTAAAATTTGGCTGCATATATGACTTATGAAATATGTAAGGTTTGGCTCTGTAAGCATTTTTCCATGTGTAAACCTTTTCTGTGTGTTTCAGTGGGCAGATGAATTATGGAAAGGCTTTTTGAAGGCAGGCCTACGGCCGGCAATGTGAGTTAACTCACTGTTACTGAATGGCACACACAAAAACATATTTATTTACCCATGATCCATTGCCACTGGGTTTTAACCCAAGCAGTGGGTGGGAGAGAGGAGGAGGGGAGGCATGGACTAGGGTTCAGGGTTGGGGGGAAGGTAATGCACTGTGGGTAGAGCTGGAAAACAGAATGTCTGTGAATGTCATGCCTTTGCATGCATGCAGTTGGCTGATGTGATGGAACCAGGTCAGGTACACTGAGATCATGTGGTTTTGTGTCTTAATTCTTTCTCAAGTCTACAGTTACTGGCTCTAGTAGATGAGAAGCGTACACAGCAACTGAGAGTGTCAATTTAACACTGGACTTTTTGTTGTGTATGGTACCGATATTTGTTATCTATGTAGATGGTTCCAGTAGAGAAGAGTATGATATTTGTTATCTATGTAGATGGCTCCAGTAAAGGAGAAGAGTATTGTATTTGTTACCTATGTAGATGGCTCCAGTTGAGGAGGAGAGTACAGTCTTTGTTATCTATGTAGATGGCTCCAGTAGAGGAGAAGAGTATTGTATTTTTTATCTATGTAGATGCCTCCAGTAGAGGAGAAGAGTATGATATTTGTTATCTATGTAGATGGCTCCAGTAGAGGAGAAGAGTATGATATTTGTTATCTATGTAGATGGCTCCAGTAGAGGAGAAGAGTGTGATATTTGTTATCTATGTAGATGGCTCCAGTAGAGGAGAAGAGTATGATATTTGTTATCTATGTAGATGGCTCCAGTAGAGGAGAAGAGTAT
>JACXGM010000650.1:0-14611 GCA_016801145.1 Umbra pygmaea | reverse complement strand
GTAGATGCCTCCAGTAGAGGAGAAGAGTATTGTATTTGTTATCTATGTAGATAGATCCAGTAGAGAAGAAATGTATGGTATTTGTTATCTATGTAGATGGCTCCAGTAGAGGAGAAAAGTATGGTATTTGTTATCTATGTAGATGGCTCCAGTAGAGAAGAAAAGTATGGTATTTGTTATCTATGTAGATGGCTCCAGTAGAGGAGAAAAGTATGGTATTTGTTATCTGTGTAGATGGCTCCAGTAGAGAAGAAAAGTATGGTATTTGTTATCTATGTAGATGGCTCCAGTAGAGGAGAAAAGTATGGTAAGACTCAAAAGTGAAGCTACCAGGAACCCATTATCCTCCAGTGCTAGAGGTCATATATTTGGATGTCATATTCCAGAACTGCAACCAACCTGGAGTGCCCAGAAGTACAAGGTATACAGTGCTCAGAGACATGGCCAAGGTAAGGAAGGCTGAAACCCGACCACCACTGAACAAGATACATAAGTGGAAACATCAAGACTGGGACAAGAAATATCTGTAGACATATATATATCTGAAGGACTCTTGACGGACCAGATGGATGGGCCCGTGGCTGGATCAGTAACGAGCACAGAGCTCAACTTCAACTCAGACGCCAGTAAGGTGTAGGTGGGGTACTGGTACACTGAAAAAATGCAGCAAGATAATTTCACTTGACAAGATTGCTTGAATTAAGATAGTTAAATCTAGAAATAAGATTATAGTGTATAGTGTAACACTTCAAATAAGAAATTCACTCTTAAAACAAGATAAATTATCTAACAGTTCCAAATGTATGTTTTGTTTATCTTGGTAAGAACCAAATAATTTGCAGTGTATGGGCTGGTATTATTTAAGATGAGCTAGTTGGACCTTTTCGGGTTGAAGATGGACTCAAACTCAAATCCCAAACCTACTGTCAGTTTTTAGAAGACACTTTCTTCAAGTAGTAGTATAGGAAAAAGTCTGCATCTTTCAAGAAGACCATGATTTTTATGCAGGACAATAATCCATCACATGCATCGAAGTACTCCACTGCATGGCTAGCCAGTAAAGGCTAAAAATGAAAGAATAATGACATGGCCCCCTTCCTCATCAGACCTAAACCCTATTAAGAACTTGTGATCTCTTCTTAATTGGTTGATTTACAGTGAAGGAAAACAGTACACCTCTCTGAACAGTGTCTGGGAGGCTGTGGTTGCTGCTGCCCTTATAGTCCTTATAGTTGCCCAACAACTGTGCACACAAACAGTAGATATTCTACAAAAAAAGCAAATACCTCAGTTTTACTTTCTTAACTATTCAGGTTTGAGGTGTATTTACATTTTGGATTTACTGAGAGCGCTGTAGTTGTTCAATAATATAATTAAGGCTGAGGCTATTTGCACCCCTGGTACAATCAACATTTTTCCTTATGACATCATAATACTGCGCTAATGTTCTAATCACATATTTGTGACCGTACTCCCAGGGGCCAAACGCACAGATTTAAAATCTCACACTTGTCCAGTTCTGATGCTTATCTAAGTGCATGGGTTTATTTACCAGCTGTACAATAATTTAGTTTTTAACAGTTTAAGAGCTGTATCGCCATGTATGGGCTACTATTACGCTAATTCTTGGTCATGTGGTAGCTCTAAATGCAAAAATCATTATCATTTACGGAGTCATGGTCTACTTATCATAAGACATTTTCTACCTGACCATGTAGAAGCTTTCTACTCAAAACTGTTCCTTTTGCTGTTGGCTGGCATGTAATAATGAGTACAATTTTAATTCCTCAACCAAACTATTATGTTAAAATCACTTTATTCAACCATGAAATTTGAAACAGGTACTTAAAAGCACAAAAATATATGATGTAAACTCAGGAGCAATTGAAAACAATCCTCTCAGAAAAAATGTCTCTCCACTGGGGTATGAAAACCTAGACTCCCGGGCCATAAATCACTGTTCTAACCACTCATCTACCAGATCTTGTGAATGTAATACAACTGTTGACCACTTGGTCTCTTTAAGCAGTGGTCCTCAAAACCTTCTATGGAGGGCCTAGTGTGTGCTGGTTTTTGGTCTTTCGCTTCAAATAGAGCATAATTAGGACCTTGACTGCCAGGTGAGGTGAGATACTAACCAATTAGTGAGCTACTCCATCAGGCTTGTACAAGGTAAAAGCGAAAACCTGCATACACTAGGCCCTCCATGGAAGGGTTTGAGGACCATGGTCTTTAAGACTCGTTTGCTAGGTAACCATACTGTATACAAAAAATCAGTACTAACTAACAAACTAACGATTGTATGCTTTCACTTAAGATGGAAAGCACAACTGTAGTATCCATTTTCTAGAAATTCAATTGTTATAAACTTTAGTGACTAAACTTTCTTAATATGCCAGTTTCAAGGAAGATGAATGTCAGCCATGATTTTGGTGCTTGCGAGCAACGTGTTTTTGTTTTTACGTCACAGGGTGTGAATAGCTCAGCTGTGTGCCCTCTGCTATTTGTACTGGGGATCCAAATAGACACTCTGTATAATTAATCCTCAAGAATACAACTTGCCTAATAATTGTGCACACAGTTTTAATACTGTTATTCAGAGATGCCACAAGTTAGTGTAATAGATAACATTTTTGGGTTGGACTAATGTTACGTCCCCCGGTTTCTGTATCAATATTATATGCCCTGGTCTGTGTAAGTGTTTTTCTGTAGTGTGTTTCTGTCCTATTTTGTGTGTTTGTTCTGTTCAATTTGTATGTTTCCCCACAGGTGGTGCAGATCCAAACATCACTTATCACTGGCTCCTCCCCCCGTTATCCGGTTCAGCTGAATCCACTCATCATTTCCCATCATGCCCTTCTGAAAAGTATTTAGTGTGCCTTTTTGTGTTTGTCTCTCTCTTGCTCTCTCTCTCTGTGTGAGGGTGCCTCGGTTGGAGGTTCTCGCCCTATACTCTGGTCAGGTTTTTGGTAGTGTTGTTATAGTTTAGTTGTTAGAGTGAGAGCTTTTTGGGGTATTTGTTAAGAGTGAGTGTTTGTTAGAGTAAGGCCTAATAGTGCTTGTGTTATATTCAGTATAGTGTTCATTATCTCCTTATTGGGTTTAATTGTATATTAATCCTTGGTTCTTTTGTTCACAGGGATTGAGGCGTTAGCCTAGAGCCACTTCGGAGTAGACATCTTGCCCGTAGGGGACTCCCTTGTATAGGCACACTAGTATGGGCCACCTGATATGGGCCACCTACTGTAAGTTTGGGTAGGGCGCCTTGACCGTGTGCCAGATTAGCTTTAGTTTTGTGGGAGATAGGACAGGTAAGGGGTGGGGGACATTCTGTTTATTTCTTCGGTTTGGTACCCACAGTCTCCTCACTTCCCTACATTTTTACTGTGGCTAAAATAAAAGCTAAAAGGTACCTGTTGTCTCTGAGTCCTTGCTCGCACCTACGATCCCATACCTCTATCGCTGACCTCAGGGTGTCCTTTGCAGTGGGTTTGACATCCCACTCACCTCCTGGGGAGCAGTGCGTAACACATGTTTGGAAGGTGGAGGAGAGTTCACAAATTATGGGACGTCCCTTAGTATGACCCTATTGACCAGGTAAAATAGGTTCTGTAATTTTAGAATGTTTCCCATCGTTCAAATTGAAAGTAGAACTTTTACAGTGGATTTCCCATCTAATTACAACCTTTTTTTTTTACAGTGTATCGGTAGTCATGTTTTAGTTTTTCATAGATCACTGTTAAGTTAAGAACTCTTTACCTGGTCAATAGCGTCTTAATGAGGAACTTTTCCAAATGTTGTGAACTCAGCCCAACCCAGAAAACTAACTTGTGGCATCTCTCCTGATTATGTCATGTGTATTGTAGCTCTAATTAATGTGAATATTTCCGTCATCAATACAGCCTCTGGTGTTGTTAGAAATAACAGTGGCTCAACCTTATATATAATAGAATCTGTTAGAATACTAGAAAAATGTGCTAAAAGCATCTGTCGTACATTAAAGGTCAGTCTCATTGCTGACAGTGATGAGTCCATGACAGCTTGACCAGATGGCCACCTGGTACAGTCTTAACCACCTGGTGGAACTCAGAACAGAGGACCATGGAGGTGGTGGTCCACTTTTTGAGATGGAGGGCTCAACTGTAAGTTTGGATGAGTCGTTCTAATTCCTAGGCACCATCATCTCCCCGATCCAGTATGCAGTGCTCCCCAGTGGATGTAGCACTGATCCAGCTTTACGTCCCTATTTCAGACATCATCCGCACCTCCATCCTCATCTGTGGTTTCATGAGTCGGTTCACAGTAGTGAAGTGTGCACAATCTATGGTCTACAGTAAGAATCATCAGCTCCAGGGAGGTCTTACATAACTTCAGAGCAAAGCAGCTTACTGGCAAGACCATGTCTGACCCCGCCCACACCGGTGAACCCACTGTTTCAAGCAGGAATCCCTGGTAGCCTGAGGGCGAAAAGATAGTACAGGTCCATCATGACCAAACAATCCTGTCACTTGAACCGTTTATTTCACAGAGCTGAAGACCTCTGCAAGTAGACATCTTTGACATAGAGTTGTTTAAGAATTGTTCTGAAAAAACTGTGAAAAATACTGGTAAGAAATATACCAGTACCTTTTCTATTATTGTGCCTACATTTCCTTCAAGACAATAACAGAAAATACTTATAAACACCGTAAATGTCCGTTAACCCACAGAGCTTCCATTACTTTGTAACGGATATCTACTGTGTTTATCAACAAATTACCAGTACTTTTGACTCTTTCTTCTACAGATATTCTTTACATTGTATAGATATATTATACTGCAATTGTAAATATGTTTCACTGCTCTCATTTCCTCACCTTCTATTCTCACCACCCCATTTTATGTAATTTGATGTCTTTGAAATAAACTTCACATATATTTTGTGAATTCTGTCTCTTTGTTGCTCCATCACAACCAGTATAAAACTAATCTATGTGTTTATTTACTGAACAATTTAAAATTATTCTAATTTGGTGTCAGTTCCTGGACCCAGTTTGGGCCCTGATCCATGAGGCAGGAATCTTACTATGGGGATCTGTGCATCGTTGCTGGGATCATGTGATCATGTGATCATGTGTTGACAGAGAGACAGGAAGAGTCAGGGTAACACTTTATTTTGAGAGTCCAAAAAGTCTATCTGTAGATGCTCTACAGATTATCTGCAGACGATCAACAACATTTTAACAAACTATCTCTAACTCTAATCCTAACCTTAACCCTTCCCCTGGGGTTAAGGTTTAAAACATATTTTAAACTTACCCCTACCCTTAAACTACAAAATTAGTTGCATATCAACAGATAGTTTGTTGATAGTTGATTGATAGTCATATCATCAACAAACTGTCTGTAGAGCACCTACAGATGGAATTTCGGACTCTCCAAATAAAGTGTAACCAGAGTAAAAAATGATAGCTCTGTGTATTTGGATATGAGCCTTCTTGTCTGTGTGTTTGTGTGTGTATGCTGGTGGGGCAGTCTGAATAACCACTCCACTCTGGTCACAACAACATATACCAAGTTGAATCTACACAACGACAGTGAAGATAATTTGGCCACAGTTCTCAATCATTGTTTTGTTAAATGCAATACATTTAACTCCTGCCTTGTAGAAGAATCAGATCTATTTTATTATATTTTTTCTGAAATGTATTAGGGTAAGTGATGATAATTTAATGTGCACATTTGTCATTCGTTATCGTCAGTTAGCTTTTCCTGGAAATACCAAAGCTACGACGTAACCGGACGCAGAAAATGGTGTGTAAGTTCCCCAGGTAGGGTGTGTGTGACTTGTGTTTCTCATCGTCATCTCCCCAGGCCAGGGAGGAATAATATACTATATCTCAGTCCTTTGCTATGTCATCACACTGGCCTCTTTGTAAAGCTCAGAATTTTTTCGTCTCTCAGCCGAATAGCACTTTAGCCAGGCGTTTGACGTGATATATAGCTTGTTCTGTCACTATTAATCATACATCCCACTCACCCACTGATTCATACACATCCTGGCATTGGTCACCTGACTCACCTGTTGCCGAGCGTCACTTTGAATTAAGAGAAGCTGGAAGACAAAACTGTCCATATACATATGTGCTGAATTTGTTTTTTTTTGTTCCATAGTTACTGTATACTAGCATTCTGTCCTGCTCCAACATGCCTAATATCTTCGACAAATGAGAGATGTATATTTTCTGAAACATCTCTGTTGGATATTTTCTGAAACATCTAAAACCCTCGCACACCAGTGTTTTTTCTTTCCGCCCAGTGAACACGCAAAGCTGATGCAACACTCGGAAAATATGAGGTAGGTAAATACCGGTACATGACAAGATTGAAAATATTCAGAACACAAATACTTTGTTCAAAAATATTTAATGACAGTTGGTCCCAGAAGAAAATGGATGTGGAGGTCCTGGGCTGGCGTGGTTACATGTGATCTACAGTTTTGATGCCAGTCAGAAGTACTGTCGAATTCTATAAAATATAATTGGAGGTGGTTTATGGTAGAGAAATAAACATCTAGCAACTGATATTACTGCAGCCAGCATACAAATCACACTCTCCCTCAAAACCTGAGGCATCAGGTGACATTGTGTTGGACGCACATTTTACAGTGTCCTTTTATTGTCCACAAACAAGGTGCACCTGTATACAGTAGTAATCATGTTACAGTACTTAATTACCTTTTTAATAAGCCACATTGGTCAGGTGAGTTGATTAAGGGATTAACATTAAAAAGGGAGAAATTAACACTAAAAGGTATGTAAACATTTTGTGCGCATTTTGTCCTTTCATTTGTGTGCACCTTTTGATAAATATATCTTATGTGCATATGGACAATGTCTAGGATAATTTATTTCAGGTCACTGGAACAACACTTTACATTTTATTCAGTGTATTGGTGATATGTAAAAGGTTGTCAAATAATATGTATCGTGACAAGTCACACATTTTAAAATGAACAATAATGGTAATAAAAGAAATTTAACATCATTTTCCTGTTGCTCTGTCCAACTTTTGGGCTTTTTTGCATCTCTATTATTCCCTGTATCCTGTCATGCTCTTTTGTCTCTTTGCCATGGTGTGAATGGGATTCATGTCTGTGTAGCATTGCTGGGCATACTTTTATGCCCACAGTTTGACAGATATCCCTTCATGGAAGTGGAGATGATAAGGGGCAAATTAACAGTGTTGTGCAACGCTACATTTTTGGTTACATTTCAGTTACATTTCAGTTACATTCCAGTTACATTTCAGTTACATTCCAGTTACATTCCAGTTACATTCCAGTTACATTCCAGTTACATTTTGAGTTCACAGGTTTCGGGAAGTCCCTAATTAAGACAAAATGATCAGGTAAATGGAGTTAATATCTTAAAAGTAACCTATAAAACAAATAGAAAGAGGAAAGAAAATATCAATCATGGTCACCAGTAAGATATGAACTCCATATGATCACTTTGTCTTAATTAGGGACTTCCCAAAACATGTGAACTCAACATGTAACTGGAATGTAACTGTATAAGCTACTTTGCCCAACACTGCAAATTAATAACATTTTGCTGAATCCCCACTACTTGATTTCACACAGAAGCAGAGCCGCTCACATAAGATAGTCATGTTTTTTGTTGTTGTATAATATTCTATTGCACTGTAGCATTTTATAACACTTATATTTACATTTCAGTAATTTAGTTGATTCTCTTATCTAAAGCAAATGATTCATTGTATACATTAAATAGTTCCTGACATGCAGGTACGTAAGGAAAGTCTTTTGACATTCAGCCATAACAGAATTGCAAAAGAGACAATTTCAAACAATGTGCAATACACAAAATGATAATGCATGTCTTAAAGCTCACAATGTATTAATGAATCCGTGTTAGAGTGATCGCTTACCATGGCCAATGAATATTTCATTAATAGTTGTCTCTGTTTTTCTCCTAGCAATAATCATGCCCTGTATATGTTGAACAGGATGCTACTTGGAGACACTTCCTGTATTTTAACAGAGAGAAACAAATCCCAGAGAGCTGAAAGGAAACCCCCAGTGCATAGGAAAACAGAACATGTAGGGAAAAGAACAGAGAAAGTAAAAGAGGACAGAGATGTGAAGGGAAAGAGACAATTAAGGAAAAGAAGAACATTTGGAAAATTAAGAAAAAATATAAAAAATATTACTCTCTGGGTAAGAAAGAGGAAAGTGGTTCCTGATGAACAAGAGGGTAGAAAACATTCTGAAACTAAGGGAAATGCACTAAGGGAAATTTAGAAATGGAAGGAAAAAGAGACCAAGAAAGAACGATTATGGGGCAGATTAAGTTAAATCAAAACACGTGATTACTGATCTTGAAATAGGTCAAGGGAAACTAGAGCAGTACCTGCCAAAGATGTGCCATGTCACACAAAGAAGAGAGACGCTGGGGGAGGGGAAATGATAGAGATGATAAAAGCTGGCAGATTTAGAGAAAATAGAACCAAACAAGACAGGAACAGAGATAGAGCAGTCATGACTGTGATAGATCCAAGGACTTGTTTTGTCTGGAAGAGAATCAGAAGTATTGAGCGAGGGTGGAATCATGGAAACAAGGCAAATCCACAGCCTCCAAAATCTTATTTACTTTCTTGTCACTTGGATGAGCTACCTAAAATATTTATATTGTCATTCCTTTACAATGAGTGCTATGGTTAGATCTCTTTCTAAAACCACAAATGTAAGAGGAACAGACAATGTCCATGCAGTGTCGTGCCCAGATCATTACCAATGGGGTTGCCAATGGGTCCAGTAGTTATTTTTGGAGTGGCACCTCCTAATTGACTAAGAAAAGAAACATCCTCTCACTTTTGACTGTTGTCATTTTTAGCTAACTTAAGACGTGTAAACATTTGTATGAACAAAAAATGATTCAACAACTAATACATGAACTTAATAAGTTACACAGAAAGGATTAATGTGTCCCTGAACAAGGGGGGGGGGGGGTAAAAAAAAGTACCAGTCAGTATCTGTTGTGGCCACCAGCTGCATTAAGCACTGCAGTGCATCTCCTCCTCATGGACTGAACCAGATTTGCCAGTTCTTGCTGTGAGATGTTACCCTCACTCTTCCACCAAGGCACTTGCAAGTTTCCTAGATATGTCTGGGGGGAATGGCACTAGCCCTCACCCTCCGATCTAACAGGTCTAAGATGTGGTCAATGGGATAAAAATCCAGAATCTTTGCGAGCTATGGAGAACGCTGACATTCCTGTCTTGTAGGAAATGATGCACCAAACGAGCAGTATGGCTAGTGGCATTGTCATGCTAGAGGGTCATGTTAGGATGAGCCTGTAGGAAGGGTACCACTTTAGGGAGGAGGATGTCTGCCCTGTAATGCACAGCATTGAGATTGCCTGCAAGGACAACGAGCTTGATCCCACTCCAGAGTACAGGCCTCGTGTAATGCTCATTCCTTCTACAATAAGCAAGAGTATGTCGAAGGAGAGACAAAACTGTGACTCGTCAGTGAAGAGCACTTTTTGCCAGTCCTGTCTGGTTCAGTGAAGATGGGTTTGTGCCAATAGGCAACATTGTTGCCGGTGATTTCTGGTGAGGACCTGCCTTACAACAGACCTACAATACCTCAGTCTATTGTGGACAGTCTGAGTGCTGATGGAGGCATTGAGTGTAACTTGGGCAGTTGTTGCCACCCTGTGTGTGATGTTCGGATGTACCGTTCATGTGCAGGTGTTGTTACACATGGTCTGGCACTGCGAGGATGATCAGCTGTCCTTCCTGTCTCCCTGTAGTGCTGTCTCAGTTGTCTCAAAGTATGAACATTGCAACATATTTCCCTGGCCACATCTGCAGTCCTCATGCCTCCTTGCAGCATACCTAAGACATGTTCACACAGGTGAGCAGGGACCCGGGGAATCTTTCTTTTTGTGTTTTTCATAGTCAGTAGAAAGGTCTTTTTAGTGTCCTCAGTTTTCACAACTGTGACCTTAATTGCTTACCGTCTATAAGCTGTTGGTGACTTTATGACCGCCCAAAGGTCCATTTGAGGTTTGGCAGCCACACACTGAATACAAACACACACATTTGTGCAAGGCACATGTTGAATAAAAAAATGTTAAGATCATAAGAAATATTATATTATGTGGTACCAGCACATGTGTTGTAACGGTTAGGGTTAGGAATAGGAGATGGAATGTGTTCAGGTTAATTGTGTTTGACTCCGCCCACATTGAGCTCAATCCCGAACCACACAATGCAATCAGGGGCTTCACCTCAGATAAGCTGGAATCATGACAGTGATGAAATAGACAAGATGGAAAATTGGCCTTCACTCAACAGCTGTTCTAAACATCTCATCTTAAATATTGGGTTGACGTTTGGGGTGCCCAGTGGGGGTGGCCAAGCTTCACAGCTGGGAGGGCGCGAGTCCATCCCTGGCCCCCACCTGACCCCACTCTGAGATATTGATCAGAGAATGCTGAAGTTGCTAAATACATTATTCTCTAGAACATTAATGAGGATAGCTACATCTTCAGTTACAAGTATCTTCCTCGCTCCATTTCTTTTTCTCCCTCTTCCTAAACCTCCATCTATCTATATCATACTTATTTATTACCTTCTGCAGAGAGATTCATAAAGTGTGAGAAGGGGAAGAATATCCATCAGAGTACGAGGAGAACCCAGACCCAGGTGAGCCTTGGGCCACGCGATCACCGCTCAGCGTTCACTAGTTCAGCTCAATTATCTCTTTTGACCAGGGAAACAAAGTGAAACAAAGTGAAAAGGTCAGACAGACATCATTGCTATATGGCCCAGATGAACACTAACATATCTGCATTGATATACAGACCCCTCCCCCACACGAGCACAAACACAAACGTAGACCCACCCCCCCCACACACACACGGCCACAGTCAGTAAAGACTGCCAAATGTCAGCTGAGATCTGGGCCACGGGCTTACAGGCACGTCCCAGACGTCTACTTGTCCAGATGAGGTCCTCCAGTAGAGCATGTGGTTACCACGGTGACCCTTCACCACCAATAAAGCAGAGAAGAAAAGCCATGAAGAGGATGAGGATTGGCTGGGAGGCAGTTAAAGGAACGTCACATGCAATTAGCCCTGAGGGGCAGGGGTTAGTCTGGACACACGTCCTGAAATGTATAACCAGACTCAGTTGTCTAATGAAACCCATTTTATGGCCTGTATTAATGTTTATTTGATATGGGCTTTTATTATCTCTTCACACCAACCAAGGGGCTGTTAGGACTTGACATTTCTCAGAAGTGTGCTGGCTGCCTTTCCGAACATGGCAAAATAATTAGATAATTCTGAAATGCCACCACGGGCAAAGAATCTAGATAAGCCTATGATGGAGTACAAACACGTGCATACACATGAATTCTCATATATACTGTGTTTTCTTTCGGGGGGAGGAGCTGTAGACTACAGTGCATTTTAATCACAAAGGAGCTCAACCAGAAATGCACATGAAAAAATTAAGGGCAGCAAAATAAATATTTTTCATCTAGATCATCATACTGTATCATGGGTTAATGTATTTCTTTGAAGAGTTTTGCTTTTCTGTCATTCTATTCCATCAGTGTCACTGTAAATCAACATGTTTAATTACACTTATCAGTGCAGTGATGAAAGGTTATTGTTTGTGTTCTAAGAACTGGTCCTTTCAAGGGGGCAGAATGTGAGCACAGTGAGGAGACAGACGCTCTCTGTAACCTGGAACGGATACTGTTCCTCCATGAAACACTGGGGCCAGCACAGAGGGGCTTGCTTTGCTGTTCCTCATATTCCAATCAAATCACAAGAACACATAATGTGATGGGGGGCACCTTGGCCTCAAACCCCTGTAACCTCATAATGTGTGTTAATATGGTTACATTGTTGGATTCTCTACAACATTACATTGCGGGTGGTCTAGTTGCATCGATGATATTTTCTATCCTGCTGCTAGAGAGACAAAAATAGAACTGACGTTCTCTGGTGTTTATATTGTGTTAGAGATCTGAGCTGTGAAGATAGACTGCAGTGCCTCCTGCTATGTGGGAGGTTGGGATGCTTGGATGGAGAAAGGAAGGATGTGTATGTTTTGGTAGTTTGTCAGGTAAGCAGGTAGATGGGGTGAGAGGAAGTAAGGGAGGAACCGAGTGAAGGAGGTAGGAAGATAAACCGGAAGATTGTGACTGGATGGGTCCCAGTGTAAGCATTTCACTCACTGATTAAAATGTCAGATTGAAAAACGAGCGAAGTCAGTGAGTGTTTGCTGGGTTCTAGAGGGGAAGGGCCACCAAACAAAGAGATAGATAAGTCCATCCCTTGTCACTTGTGGACCTCTTGTCTTTATGTTGGCTCCTTCCTGTAGATACCACATCTCTGTCTAAGCACATTCCTTATAAAATACCATCTAAAAATCTAGCGAATTTCTGTAGGGAACAGTGCTTCTGTAGTTAAGTCATTAAAGTTGTAGATGTTCATCAGGATGCTACTGTTTTGGCTTCTCTAATACAAATACTTCCTCAATCACTGCCAAAGCAATTTCATTGGAAAATTAAGATTCACTTGGAGGCTAAAAGGTCAGACAGGGGCCACCACGCTCATCTATTCATATGTATTACATGACCTCGTCTTTTCTCAGTCCTACGTACGAGGATACACCACAAGGGACAGAGGTTTGACAATGTGAATTGACAACTATGAATCACAAATTCAACCGTAATGGTGAAATTGTCCTGTGCTTTAATCATGTACCATGACTGTTTCTGAAACTAAATCGATGTGCCCACAGGTCATATGGCCAGCTCTTTATATCAACTGTCAAGCAGGGTGTGGAAGGGAGTAAGGGAGGGAGAAAAGCGGATCTACCCCTCTCAAAGTGTCAGGAGTCATTAAGGATGCAACGGTTATTTTACAACATGGTGCTATTGTTTCAGGTAGGAATTGAGAGCAGGGTAATTTCACCACTCCTTATCTGTGACTTACACTTTTCTGTGGTTTGCCACAGATGCCTTCTTCAATTCCTTCAAGCTCCATGTTTTAATGCTGCTGCTTTATATTTGCTTACACTTCTAAAATCCAAGGTTTTTCAAATGTCACACTGTTAACTAAAAATATAAACCCAACTACTGATGTCTGCTTCTAAGTTACGAAGAACTCTCCTCTCTGAAGGTGATAGTCAGATAGAAATAATAGAAAATAACAAAAGGATTTATATAATTTTTTTTTAAAGAAAGTCTCTTGTTATACTAATATATATACAGTATATATTTTTCGGCTGACCATTACCTTCCTTGTCAGACTTGTAGTCAGAAGGTTGCCAGTTCAATTCCCGACTGAGCCAATTGTCATTGTGTCGAAAGGCAGGACTTTACCCTAATTGCTCCCAGGTCGTTGCTGTAAAATAAGAAATTGTTCTTACTCAACTTACCTGCTTAAATAAAGGTAAAAAAAAATTGTACTACCACACAACAATTGTAACACTATCACGTTTGCTCCCACGCCTCAGCCTGGAACAAGATCACATATCAGTCCTTAGGGTGTCCTGGGCAGGGATTGCATGTCATCTCCTGGATTATGGTTAATTCTACAGTACATATTTTTGCATGGTTCTTGAGTGATTGGTTATTGTAGCCTTATGTCTTAGAATTGATATAAGGTTAAAGTGACTCAATACTGTATTTTTTGTTAGATATTTATACTTTCCAGTTTATATTTCTGACAATATTTATTGCTTAACATTACTCAAGAAAAGACAATACTTCCTTCTGATCTTTTTACATTTTCCCTGAAAGTGTGGGTTACATTTAGAATACAGCAACACAATAATTGGCCCCAATCCACACAAAACAATATCTGTCGCCATCCCTAGTGAATATGGTCTGTCCGACTCGCTAAACACACATCCTCCCTTGTGAATTAGCATTTGCCTTTTTACCAACAAATTAATACAAAAACAATGAATTTTGCTATGAATAAGGAATTTTTAAGTATTCTTACTTAGTATTCTTACTTGTATTCTACTTTAAATATTAAAAACAAATATGTTTTGACACTACCTAAAGTGATTTTTTAAGGATTCTTTGGGAGACTTTCCCTATTAAATTGAAATACATTTGATGAAAATGTATCTTCTATTCAAGTTTGACAAATTGAAAGTTGTTTTCAAATACTGTCTCTTAGATGTATGTAGCTCAGTGTACATGTATGTAGCTCAGTGTACATATATACAGCTCAGTGTACATCTATAGACCTCATTGTACATGTATTTAGCTAAGTGTACATGTATGTATCTCAGTGTACGTAGCTCAGTGTACATGCATGTAGCTCAGTGTACATGTATGTAGCTCAGGGTACATCTATAGACCTCAGTGTACATGTATGTATCTCAGTGTACATGTATGTAGCTCAGTGTACATGCATGTAGCTCAGTGTACATCTATAGACCTCAGTGTACATGCATGTAGCTCAGTGTACATGTATGTAGCTCAGTGTACTTGTATGTAGCTCAGTGTGCATGTATGTAGCTCAGTGTACATCTATAGACCTCAGTGTACATGTATGTAGCTCAGTGT
>JACXGM010000649.1:38238-67703 GCA_016801145.1 Umbra pygmaea | reverse complement strand
GAAAGATTACTCCTTCTTTTTGGGCTTGCTTGTAATTTCTGCAACCAGGTACAGAACAGCAAACGGGCATGATGAATAGAAATTAGACTACAATTTAACAAATATGTATAACTTTCTACGTCAAGCTCTACAGAGGTGTGCTGTTGAATTGCCCATGTTCTGTATCGGTGTGTTCAAGCGGGGACAGGCACTAAATTCGTTTGGAATTCTGGGAGTTGTGGTAACTCAACTTTAGACGGATACAGAAGCCCCCCAGTGGATGCGAAAGGAACTGAAATATACTATCGGCTTTTCTCTGATATATTGAAAAAGAACAGTCGTGTATATGACATAAATCATCTATGGTAACGTTTGTAAATGGTATACTATGAAACTGATTTACTGTGGAACACTCCTTTAAGGTTTAGGCATGTCGTTACTGAGGTTAAGGCTAGGATTTAGGTTAGGGTTAACATTACAAAAAAACAGACATTCACCTGTCTAGAGAAACACGTGCATCAAGCCACAATGGAGGAAAAAAAACATGTTTCGTGAACTCACGACGACCGGAGTGAGAGTCGGTCATTAAATGCATCCACCATCTGACCCCCACCCTAGCAAATATTTACACAATTTTGCACTGCCTACAGTCATGATTAGAGACAGTGCTTCAAAATTAAAAATTTCACGTAATTGCCCTTCTCATAAGTTCATGTTTAACGTAATTGTGTTTTACAATTTAGTTCCTCCAAACGTAATTTGAGATTTAGGGTTGGTTAGAATTGGAGTTAGTTTTGAGATTAGGCATTGTAGGTTAACATTAGGCATTAGGACTAAATATATTTACACGCAAATTCAGGACGAACAGTCAATTGGTGAACTTGAACTATCAATCTCCTATAATACCCACCCCTGTACAGCCTGACTCGGGCTGACCCCATTCAGTCGACTAGTCCAGGGGTGCCCAATCCTCTCCTTGGGCCTCCCCAGACATGCAAAGTTTTTTTGTTGTAACCACAAACTAGCACACCTGATTCAATTAGTCAACTACTGTAAACATGAAGCCTTCGATTATTTGAATTGAAAAATATTTTTAAACAAAGGTGGTGTTTTCCAAAATGATATTGAATAAGGCCTACAACCGTATGGGTTCTTTGGCTTTCCCCAGACCGAGGCATTGCAGATTGGCATAGCGCTGCCTGAGATTTGGGATAGATAAGCCAAATCATCTACAGTGCCATGTCGCTCTCCAGCAACTCCTTGTGTGCAGATCAGGCGCCTGTAAATTCAATCAAGGAAGCATAGTTGGCGAGCGTAATCGTCTTGTACATGATCTGAGTAAAGGCTTCCATGTTGGAAGAGCAGTGCAAAAAGAATCAGCAGCTTGGGGACATGTGGTTGGATGAATGTACTTTGAAACAAAATGACTAAGAAATACGTAGTTTGGAAACATTTCATCAAAATACCTGGTGATGCAAAACATGTTGAAATCAAACTCTGCCAAGAACAGTTTTCTTATCATACTTTAAATCAATTATGTATCCTACCACTGCAAAACAGTAAGTTTCGATTATGTAGGTGCATGCTAACAAGCGGAGATTTGAATAATTTACTTGTTAAAAATGAATATGCATATTATTAGAAATTAGTCAAATAGAAGTCCTAATATCATACATAATGAATGTAGCCCTACATTTGAAATGTTGTTTACTTAAAAGGTGCATCCCCTCTATGCCAAGGACGCTGCCAGGGTCTGAAATTAACACTCACCAAGCGCCAAAAGTGGGTCGATTTTCATTTGGCAAGTTTCTGCTGCACTGACGAGTAATGTTTGTACCAAAATAGTAATGTAATAAAATATCTGGAGGAAATTTCTCATGTTTGCCAGCAGTGTTGGGTAGTAGTCAGACTACTTCTTTTTGTTAACAAGAAAAGCATTTGTTTCTCAATTAGTTTCTTTTAAAATTAGACAATTACTTATATTTAATATATTATTTACCCTTTTCCAGGCTACAAAAAGAGCTTACGAAAGAGGAACCTATGAAAACGGAACCCAAGGTGTAACGGTGTGCAGGCAAACTTCATGAAATATTACCATAGTAAAATTAGCAGATTCTAGGTACCAGAATTTGTGCAGATCGGTCGCACAGCCTAGGAGGAGTTCAAAAAAGTTGGTATTGTGCATTGTGCGATATTGTGAAAAATCTTGTGTCCGATATCATCAGATTCAGCTCAAGTCAAGGAACACTTGGATGTAAGGTTTTTGTGCGATGTGTAATGTGGGAGTTATAGGCAAAAACACTTTTGACATCTTTATGTTATATGTAATTTTTAGTATGTGAGGTCCAGTAACCATTGTACATCTACACTGTAAATTTGGAGTTGCTCACATTAGTGTAAGTGGTGAATCCAAACCTGGGTCCCATGGGCCACGCCCACTTTGACGAATCAGTACCCCACAGTAGGGGTGGCCTCAGGAGTGGCCCTAGATTGTAGCCTAAAAATTTGTAAAAAATTTGAGTCGTTGATGAGATATAAACTTATGTAATTTTTGTACTTGAAGCACCCCCTAGTAGCCAATTTTTCCATGTTGGGGAGCCTCAGAGGGTCATGGCAAACAAGAATCTAAAGTTGACAGCATTTATTTTGGCCAAGATAGGTCAAAGTTTGTGTTTTTGTAGCTAGCTACACAAATCTGTTTGTGCGTAATTTGCGCAATTTTCTCCAAATTTTCTTTTCTTTTTGTCAGGTGGATCTGGAGATCCTGCAGATCGGACACAGTCTAGGAGGAGTTTGATAAAGTAGGTTTACGATAAATTGCAATTTTTCAAGCATAAAAGTACTGGCAGAAATTGCCGTGGCCTATATCAGAAGACTCAGCTGAATTCAGGGGATGCGTGGATGTGTATTTTCAAGGTGCAATGTACGGTTTGGGAGTTATAAGGCCAAACACGTTTATTCTGCTATAGCGGCTGAATATTTTGGGCCGAGGATCTTCCAGGGATCTGGACCAGTTCTGAAAATGGCACCCCACGACCATGTACGGTTTAGGCTGTAGCATGACTTTTAGAGGCGGAAGAATTTGAAGAATAATCCTTAGGAAAACAATAGGGTTGATGCCTTACAAACGCGGTTCCCAGCACTTTTAGGCTTGAACCCCTACAGTGCCTTGCAAAAGTATTCGGTCCACTTGAACTTTTTGACCTTTTGCCACATTTCAGGCTTCAAACAAAGATATGAAACTGTAATTTTTTGTGAAGAATCAACAACAAGTGGGACACAAAGTCCAAAAGAATTGGACAATTGACTCTAAAGCTGTTTAAGCAGGTAAAAGGTGAATGCCATTTAAACAAGCCATCCTTAGGCTGCAAAAAATATAACATCCATCAGATAGATGGCAGGAACATTAGGAAACAGTTTTAATTAACAGATTAAACTCTACAAAAGCCAGCCCAGTTCTGGAACAGCATTCTTTGGACATATGAACTAGAATGATGGGAAGAAAAAGTAGGTAGAAGGTTTGGAACAGCTTATGATTCAAAGCATACCACATCATCTGTAAAACATGGTGGAGGCAGTGTGATGGCATGGGCATGCATGGCTTCCAATGGCACTGGGTCACTAGAGTTCATTGATGATGTGACAGAAGACCAAAGCAGCCGGATGAATTCTGAAGTGTAAAGGAATATATTGTCTGCTCAGATTCAGACTTATTCAACAAAGTTGATTGGATGGCGCTTCACTTTTACAGATAGACAATGACCTAAGACATACTGCGAAAGCAACTCAGTTAAGTTATTTAGGGCAAAGAAGTGGAATATTCTCCAATGTCAGAGTCAATCACCTGATCTTAACTCAATCGAGGATGCATTTCACTTGCTGAAGACAGAAATTAAGACATTTGAAGTGAAAAAAATAAAAAAGATTTAAAACACAATTCCAAAACGAAATGTACAACTATTCCTATTGCGAACATTGTTATCAGTAATAATAACACAAGGTTTGAATAAAAAACTGTTGGCGGTCATACTATTTTCTTAAACAGCGAGAGGCAAGCAAGCTGCAAAAAAACTAACTGTGACACATATCAGATGATTATCATTTGAAAAAGTGAAATCTGGTTTAAAGTTCATATTGAAAAGCAAGATAATTGTTCAAAGTTTGAACCTGGTAATGGCTATCCTGCCTATGCCCGGAACCCCAGCAAAGGACGGTACAAATTGGTACAGCAATTATATATAGTATATAGACAGATAGTGTATAGACCAGACCATATATTTACCACTTGGGAACATAACACAAATGACCACAACCTTATGACCACAAATGTAGAAAAACACACAAAACAAAATAAACTACCTGACGCTGGGCTCTCGGGGTAGTCATTTAGCAGAAAAACACCAATGAGAGAACAATTTTTGTCTGCTTTGAGTTTAATTAATCACAGCAATTGAAGAGCATTAAATACAAATAAAACAGCAATACTCCAAAAATATATGTATACAACCAGTGAATAAATGTTAAACTGCCTGCCCAATTCAGTCTATATAACATCTTAATCTCTGTCTAATATATCTGCGATCACAATTATGAAAATAGGGCAGGGAAACTAACAGGATAAAAAACATATTTCACCTGCCTCCTAACTATTGAACAAATTTAATCTACAGTATGTCCTAGCCTACATAGCTAGGTCTAATCAGTACATTTCATCTTCATTAGTGGGTTGAAATAAGCAGCGTCAGTAGAGGGCAGGAAAAAAACATTAGTCAGGGCCTGGTTTCATAAAATGAACATAAGCCTAAGTAGTGTGATGCCGGAGAGAAGATGTCGGCATCTCACCCCTATTTCCTGCACGTGCTGGGCTGGGAAAAGTTCAGCACCTTGGAGAGCACCCCGGCACAGCAACACAGCACACAAAGGTGCTGAAAAGACAAACACCATTCCCTGACAAATCTCAAACATCGACAGAGGGTTTGGAGAACCGGGAGCTCCTCATCTACCCAGCTGGATCAACTAGGGTTAATGAGGAGCTCTATAAGAAGATCACAGACAGGTGAGCAACATGGTGGACCTGCTAACGCCTTGCTGTGTGTGCCTGTTATCTGTTCTTTATTCCATCACAGATGCCGGGGGAAGATTAAGTAAAGGAACTCCTACCACTTGGGATTCCTGCGGTGTGTTCCTAGGAAGTTGTGAACTGGAACCGCCATAGCTCCACTGCAGACTAATTACAGTCATATGCAAAAGTTTAGGCACCCCTGACAATTTCAATGATTTTCATTTATAAATAATTGGGTGTTAGGACCAGCAATTTTATTTTGATTTATCAAATAACTGAAGGACACAGTAATATTTCAGTAGTGAAATGAGGTTCACTGAATTAACAGAAAATGTCAATACGCATCAAAACAAAATTAGACAGGTGCATACATTTGGACACCCTTGTCATGTTATTGATTTGAATACCTGTAAACACCTAGCACTGATTAACTGGTACAAACAATTGGTTTGGTGAGCTCATTAAACCTTGAACTTCATAGACAGGTGCATCCAATCATGAAAAAAATGTATTTAAGGTGGCCAATTTCAACTGTCAAATGACATGAAAACAAAGATTGTTCAACATAACGGATTAAGGGAAGGCTACACGCTAAGTTCTTGTTAAGGCCAGAAGTGGCAGGCCAAGTAAAATATTGGAGAGGCAAAGGCGAAGGATGGTGGGAACCCCTACAGTGGTCAAAAACAGCCCAGAGACCCCCTCCAAAGACTTACAACATCATCTTGCTGCAGATGGTGTCACGGTGCATTGTTCAACAATTCAGCGCACTATGCACAAGGAGAAGCTGTACGGGAGAGTGATGCAGAAGAAAAGCTTTCTTCACACATGCCACAAACAGAGTCGCTTGAGGTATGCAAATGCACATTTGGACAAGCCAGATTTATTTTGGAAGAAGGTGCTGTGGACTGATGAATAAAATAATTTAGTGATTTGGTCATAACAAGGGGCATCATGCATGGTGGCAAAAGAACACAGCGTTCCAAGAGAAACACTTGCTGCCCACAATCAAATTTTGTGAAGGTTCCATCATGCTGTGGTGCTGTGTGGCCAGTGCCAATAGTTATGCCGGGGCTGGATATTTCAACAAGACAACGACCCAAAACACTGCTCAAAATCTACTCTGGCATTTATGCAAAGGAACAAGTACAATGTTCTGAAATGGCCATCCCAGTCCCCAGACCTGAATTTCATTGAAAAATCTGTGGGGTGATTTGAATCGGGCTGTCCATGCTCTGCAACCATCAAACCTAACTGAACTGGAGATGTTTTGCAAGGAGGAATGGTCCAAAATACCTTCATCCAGAATCCAGACACTCATTATAGGCTATAGGAAGCATCTAGAGGCTGTTATTTATGCTAAAGGAGGCTCAACTAAATATTGATGTGATATTTCTGTTGGGGTGCCCAAATTTATGCACCCATCTAACTTAATTTTGATGCATATTGCACATTTTCTTTTCATCCAACAAACCTAATTTCACTGCTGAATTATTACTGTGTCCTTTTTTTCACTTGTGAAAATGTTGCAGTACAGTCAGTATACACTCACCTAAAGGATTATTAGGAACACCATACTAATACTGTGCTTGACCCCCTTTCGCCTTCAGAACTGCCTTAATTCTACGTGGCATTGATTCAACAAGGTGGTGAAAGCATTCTTTAGAAATGTTGGCCCATATTGATAGGATAGCATCTTGCAGTTGATGAAGATTTGTGGGATGCACATCCAGGGCACGAAGCTCCCATTCCACCACATCCCAAAGATGCTCTATTGGGTTGAGATCTGGTGACTGTGGGGGCCATTTTAGTACAGTGAACTCATTGTCATGTTCAAGAAACCAATTTGAAATGATTTGAGCTTTGTGACATGGTGCATTATCCTGCTGGAAGTAGCCTACAGAGGATGGGTATATGGTGGCCATAAAGGGATGGACATGGTCAGAAACAATGCTCAGGTAGGCCGTGGCATTTAAATTATGCCAAGTGTGCCTAGAAAACATCCCCGAAACAATTCACCACCACCACCAGCCTGCACAGTGGTAACAAGGCATGATGGATCCATGTTCTCATTCTCTTTAAGCCAAATTCTTACTCTACCATCTGAAAGTCTTAAATCGAGACTCATCAGACCAGGCAACATTTTTCCAGTCTTCAACTGTCCAATTTTGGTGAGCTCTTGCAAATTGTAACCTCTTTTTTTTATCTATTTGTAGTGGAGATGAGTGTTACCCAGTGGGGTCTTCTGCTGTTGTACCCCATCCGCCTCAAGGTGTTGTGGCTTCACAAATGCTTTGCTGCATACCTCTGTTGTAACGAGTGGTTATTTCAGTCAAAGTTGCCCTTCTATCAGCTTGAAGCAGTCGGCCCATTCTCCTCTGACCTCTAGCATCAACAAGGCATTTTCGCCCACAGGACTGCCGCATACTGGATGTTTTTCCTTTTTCACACCATTCTTTGTAAACCCTAGAAATGTTTGTGCGTGAAAATCCCAGTAACTGAGCAGATTGTGAAATACTCAGACCAGCCCGTCTGGCACCAACAACCATGCCACGCTCAAAATTGTTTAAATCACCTTTCTTTCCCATTCTGACATTCAGTTTGGAGTTCAGGAGATTGTCTTGGGCAGGACCATACCCCTACATGCATTGAAGCAACTGCCATGTGATTGGTTGAGTAGATCATTGCATTAAGGAAAAATTGAACAGGTGTTCCTAATAATCCTTTAGGTGAGTGTAGTCTAAACCCTATTCATTTACATCTTGTTTAGTTACACATAGTCATGTTTTAGATTAGAAATAATTTACAGTGTTTAGATTTTTTTTTAAAGTATGTCCTGAACCCGGGAGGGAACTCGCAACCTTTTGATTCAGACTGCCACTCTCCAGTTGAGCTACGACAGACGGGGACCTGTTGAGTGAATTACAGGTAAACAACTACCGGTATGAAAAGCCACACGTTTATGGTCTCTGCATGTGCTAATCAATGCAACTATAAAAATGCCGGTTTTCAACAGTACTGTTAGAAATCTGCTGTGAGACACGTGAACAAAAGCATGAATGAATGCACGAACAGACAGAGACCGTTCCATTGTCACCCCTTACACTTCACCTTCACATGTTAACTGTAACCTTCCCACGCATGAGCTGACTCGAGGCTTCCGTTTTGGATGAGCAGTGTGATCGTACGGCTTCGCGACATGGTTGTATGAACCATGTGAAAGCCCTTCACAATCTCGCACCAGTTAAAGGAGTTGCAGAGATGCTGACAAGGCAGGCTTGCTGGGAATTGGCAGGGGAGAAACAACAGGTAAAAAAAGAAACATCTGGATCATGAGAGTAATCAGGTTTATTTCTCCCCGTCTCCAGCCGGAACACAGTAGCATGGTAAGGACAGAGATTGAAGCCAACGTTAATCATCTCAACTGAGGTCGCGTACATCTCTGCATAACTACTGGAGTTCAATTTTCAATACCCCTGACGGAGGTAACAGGGATACTCATCGAGCCTAATGGCATTACTGCTCTGTTTGACATCACTCAGTTACCTTTGCCTAGGCTACAAGTGGATCTGATAGCTTTAGTAACGATATTGGTTGTACGTCTCATATTAATGAGATGGAAATCTCTAACACCGCCTTCTCACACTCTATGGATAAAATACATTTTTAAAAACTTAAAGCTGGAAAAAATCTAATATACTTCGAAAGGCTCTTCCAATATATTTAAAACAATGTGGGGGCTATTCTTTGCCTATGCAGAAATAAATTACCCTCTCAGGTATCCCTTAAAAATAGATCCGTCTTTATCTTATTAATTTCTTACTTCTATTTGTTTATTTTTGTTCTGACCTGAAGTACGAAGTTGTTAGGTTTCCCCCTAATGTGTTAAATATGACCAAGCTGTCCGTCTGTGTTTGTTTTCCTTGTTGTTATTTAATTTGATTTATTTTATGACACTGTCACTCACAGGCACTTTAACGTCAAATTGTGTTTTTTCAAAAACAATGAACAAAGATTATATATAAAAGCACAACCGCTGAACCCATGGGACATTCTCAGAGAGGAAAGCACAAGAGTAGCAGGAAACAGTGGCTTACACAAGGTAAACACTTACTGTATTTAGGAGGAACCAAAGACACCAATTTGCCCTGGCAAAGTCTCCAGACCTCTACCCCCTCCATGTAGCCAGAGTAAGAAGAGAAAGGCAGGCACCCCCCCTCACTGAGCCTTTTGGTCCTTTTAAAGCCTCCAGACCAGGGCTACAGGGCCTTGGCTTAGCCTCTATTTAAAACCCTGTCAGCACAGGACAGGGCTAATAGTTACAATTAACAGTTTGCTTGTCTGACAGAGTGCCTAATCGCTCTGTCCGCTCATTGCCCCCCCCCCCAACACGCACACACTTCTCTGTTCCTGTTCAGCCACTAATGACTGTGATTTGGGAGAGAAAAAGACAATGGGAGACAGGAGGGGAAAGAGACAACTGTGAAAAATGTTCAGAAAGAAATCGAGGGGAACAAATAAAGAACAGAGAAATAAAAGAAATTAAGATGGTTGACGAAATACGACAAATTGAGGGTTGTGAGAGGAAGACAGCATGAAGAGAGAGGGTTTAGAACTCATGAAGTGACGTGGAAAGGTAAAGAATAGCAATGTTTTATTTCCTTAAGTCTAAAGTACAGTGGTTTATGACGATGACCGTGAGGGGATAGAGAGTCTTTCAAGGCCCCTGTACA
The DNA here is from genome assembly GCA_016801145.1 of Umbra pygmaea. NCBI lineage: Eukaryota > Metazoa > Chordata > Actinopteri > Esociformes > Umbridae > Umbra > Umbra pygmaea. The sequence goes on along the minus strand of JACXGM010000649.1, from coordinate 57,932 downwards.
CCAGGAGGTTCAACCAATACCTTATGTCACTCTGCTAATAAGAGCTCAGTGCCATTACTGCTAGCTAACACTCCTACTAACGCACCTGCCGTTCCACACTCATTTCAGGTTGGCACCAATTTCATGCGGTGAAGGGAGGGGAAGGCTGTGATGAAGCAGAGTGATGATGAGGGGTTTGATGAGGTACATCTGATAAGGTGTTTATGCTGGCAGGAACTCCTTGTTCTGTTGCTGAGTGTGAAAAGTACCAGTCTGCGAGTCTGAAAAATGTAATAACACGACCACAGGTTTTGCCTTGTTTGTTGGATGGTTACATGGAGAAATTAGTTTCCCACCAGTAGCTGGAATAGTGCACCAAATCCCAAGCCCAAACTTCCCTTTCTCATAACTTCACTTCTGTAAGACACATTCGTCTAATTCAGGTGAACATTTTCCGCTTACAGTCAGCTCGATCGTGCACACTGTAAAGTGTATCACCTGGTGCCAGAGGGTACCACAAATCCTACCTTTCTCTTTGCCTTTCTAAAGCCCCGTTGCAGTCTGGCCATACCTCACTTGCTCCAAATTACTCTTTGAATAGCCGAGAAAATCCTCATCAGAAAAATCTAGTGAAGAAAGCCCTTCCATTAGCATGCCTATCTCCGTCCCCCCCTCATCCCTCCTTCGCGAACATCCCTGTCTCTAGACAGCCAGGCTATTTATGGTCGTCAAGCCAAGGTGTCTGTCATTCAGTCTTCCTGACAAGCAAAGGGAGGGCACTCATTACAGTTTGCCCTTGGGCTGATGCTCTAACTCTCTGAGGCTCTTTTCAACTTGGCAGAGTTCTTCTTTAAGATATCGAGGGCCTACAAATCCTCGCCATATAGCGAAAACCAACTAGCACTTTGTATTTAGACTACAATGGCCCGGCTCTCATCCAAATTCAACTGTGAGTTCCTGAAAAGAGATGGAGAGGTTTCAAAACTGAACGTTTTATTCATATGTTGATGAAGCTGCAACACACAATTGTAATTGTCCTTGGTGACAACGGGCATCTCTCGAAAGTGAAATACTTTTTGTAAGCGAAGCCACCGAGGGGAAAATAACATAAATGTCAGCCACAGCAGCACAGTGAGTATTCGGTCTCTCTAGTGGATGTTATTATCTAAAGTGCTGTGTTGTTGGGTATGAAGTATTTTTTGTTTTGTTTTCTAGAGCTCCACTGCAAGTTTCGGACTTGCCTACAAATTACTAATTGGGCAGTATGCTCCCTGTGGAAAGTGTTAAGGGCAATGTCAGCAAACAATACTACAAAGTAAAAGAAAACAGCAACCTCTGGTTACTTCAAAAACCAGAGCTCCCTCAGCTAACTCAAATTACCATTCAATTTCATTCTTGCTTTATTGGCAGTTCTTGTATGACATGTTTGTGTACTGTACATTATTGTCAATACTTAAAAAATCAAGCATTCATTTTTATTTTCACCATTAAAACAACTGCAATGAATAGTAGGCAAGAGAACAAGTAAACCAATAATTAAGGACACAAAACAAATACATTATCCATAATAATTACATATAATTCAATAGAAATGTCTTGAATATATGCAGTAGTATTACATGTGCAGGTCTGCTCTCTCGCTCAACCTGTAGAGCCTGGCTAATCAGGGAAAACACTGCATGCCCTTGGGTCACAACTGGAGGATCTGTCACCGTACCGTCCTAGCACACACATTACTGATTCACTGCCATCAGGACTAGAGGTCTAGGTGTAGTCTGACCCAGGCATGTCCAAATCATTGCATGGAGAGCAGTCTTGCTTTGGTTTCTTTATTCAATGTGTCAAACATCTGAGGGGTGCTTGACTAATAAGTGAACTCAGTTCACCAATCAATCTTTTAAGATTGAAGACAAAATTCTATAGTTGCCTACTCTGGATGCTTAGTGGTTATAATGCAAGCAGTCCATAGATGCAATTTGAGGGCTACAGATCGATCACAATTAGCAGCCAAAAGTGATAATAACAGCATCTAAATGTAGGTTTTACATTTAATCACAGTATCTCACAAAAGTACAAATGTTTGTAAATATTTGATTATAACTTTTCATATGACAACACTGAAGAAATGACACTTTGCTACAATGTAAAGTAGTGAGAGTACAGCTTGTATAACCATGTCAATTTGCTGTCCCCTCAAAATTACTCAGTACACATCCATTAAGGTCTAAACCACTGGCAACAAAAGTGAGTACACCATTAAGTTATTTTGAGGCGACAGCAAATGTACACTGTTATACAAGCTGTACACTCACTATTTTACATTGTGTCAAAGTGTAATTTCTTCAGGGTTATCATATGAAAAGTTATAATCAAATATTTACAAAAATGTGAGGGATGTACTCACTTTTGGTTGTCTCGGTTCTTATACATGTGGTTGAGTGGCTGATATGAAATCTACCTAAAGACTTAAGACACAATCTTGCATATAACCACTGGCCATCTGAATGTGCCAAATATTAAAATAGCCTTAAAAGGTAATGTGCTGATAATCACCACCTAGCTAGCAAAGCCAGGCTGAGTCTAGTACAGTATTCCCTCCAGGTACCTTCCTAGGTTCTGACCCTACTGCAGAGTTTGACCTTTAACCTGTGCATGGATTTTGTTGTTGCTTGCTCTTGTGGGATTTACATTGGGCATTATTTACATAAGCACACTTTGACAACTGTTGATGGAAAAGGGTTTCATAATTAATTTATCAATTTGAGTCAGTCAGTTGCTCCTAATAAAAGGTATCACTACAAAGACTATTTGTTCTCTTGCATTTGTCTGCAAAGCTAACAATTTCCAGTGTGAATTTGCATCTGATAATCCTAGTAGAAATACAAATGGATCGGAATCAGGGTTCCCTGTTGTACACTTCCACACAGATTTACCCTCCAGTTCATATATGTACACACAATTATCACACACACAATCACAAATACATACTCTTATACACTCTATCCTTACACACACATTCACCCATACGCATGTACTAATTGAATGTAAGCTGTTGAATCATACTTATACCTGTTACTGGCTTCCATATCTTTTATTGAAGGGTTTGATTCCCCCTCTTTACTCTGACTCTTAGAGAATAGGAAACGCTTATACTAAAGACGCTAAACCTTCAGCGTGTAAATAAAAACCCTGCGGCTATTTCCATGAACATTCCAAAAATAAACATATGGCCTGAGGAGATGGGCAGAACATTCAAATTAGTGCTTTTGTTTTTCAGCTTAGGCACCCATATGAAAAACAGCAGTAGGCAGTTTAAGAAGTTGGGCTATTGTTGTTTCTATCTTCATTCAGAAAGAAACAAGTCCACAGGTAAACTCTGACAACTGATTTTGTGTGCTTGCCCAGAGGTAGAATTGTACAGTATGCAAACTAGCCTTCTCTGTTAAGAGCCATAAAGCACAAAAACATAACAAGTACTTGGTGGGTTGCGCGCCTGCAAGGTCATTTATTACTGTGGTTCAGAGGACGGTTGGTTAACAACAGTAGAACATGGTTTGGTGGGCACGTCCCAGTCTTCAACTCTCCCAAGCCCATTTATGCTGCTGTTTGTTTTTAAATGAGCGAGTTGCCAGGGAAACCATCTCCATCAAATATTCCCTCTCTCTTCTCCATGGAGACAGGATCCTTTGATAATCCCAGGGATTGAAGGGTGAGAGAGTTGGAGGGACTGAGAAGAGCCTGGCTGGGTATTTGTGCTCTTCCTCGTGATGTTCTCCAGACAGTGGACACCTACCAGGGTACTCTCCCAAACTGGTGCATATATTTTAATCACTATGTAAAGATCTTGGAGCAATCGCTGTTTCATTTGAAGAACATATAGCCTGAGAATAGAAAGCATTTCTGAAATAACAATAGTGCAACACTTTCCCCATACACTCTGAAAACACTAATCTGTACTTGTCTGTTTGTCCCATACAACTAGCTGTCCAGCGGAGTAATACAATTTGTAAGTTTAACAAAACATTACACATTATATTATCTACAGTATATATATATATATATTCTGGAACTCGGGGAAAAATAGTGTGGTTCACTTTTACTTTAATAATTAATAATAATTAGCAGTTCAGTCATGAAATGGCACATTAGACAGAATTAATGAGTAGTGAAAGTAGCACAAACCCATGTAGCTACCACCAGCTAAATTTGTGCTGTATTTTTCTAAGAAAAGACAGACAACTAAAAAACAAATTATTGTGAGGCAAACCAAACTGACATGAACACAGTGGCACACTGGCATTAAAGGAACATTCTACACAAATCAGTTTCATAATATAGTATTTATAAACCTTAAAATAGATGATGTATGTCATATACAATGCTGTGCCTGCCAATGCATCCAAGATCAACCGAGGGCACTTCTGTATCCGTCTGCACCTGAAATACCACAAGGTCCAGAATTCAAAGCGAACTTAGTGCCGCCCACTAACAAGTTGCTTCAAGTGACATTGATTGTAGCCTAAGCCCTTGGCCTAGTTAGCTATTCACCGTACCTAACATTTAAAAACCCAGTCACAAAATCATCCAGGAGCTATATGACCTATCTTGTTTTATGTAGGTACAGACTGAACAATTCGCAATTATCAAACCATATGCAACAACACAAAACCTACATGCTAGATATCCAGCTAGCTAGTTAGCACTCCATCAACCACCTTTGACAAATACTGTACATCAAGAATCCCGTGGCCTAGTTAGCTATTCACCATATCCGTCACCAATACACCCGGGCACACTGTGGTCATAAAGGGATGGACATGGTCAGCAACAATACTTAGGTAGGCTGTGGAATTTAAACACTTAGTACTAAGTGACCCAAAGTGTACAAAAACAATATTCCCCACACCATTACACCACCACCACCACCAGTATCAACTGTTGATTCAAGCCAGGATGAATCCATGCTTTCATGTTGTTTATGCTAAATTCTGACCCTACCATCTGAATGTCGCAGCAGAAATCAGAAGGCAACAACATCTGATCTTCTACTGTCCAATTTTGGTGGGCACGTGCAAATTGTAGCCTCCGATTTCTGTTCTTAGTTGACAGGAGTGGAACCCGGTGTAGTCTTCTTCTGCTGTAGCCCATCTGCTTCAATGTTGTGCGCTCAGAGATGCTCGTCTGCATACCTTGGATGTAACAAGTGGTTATTTGAGTTACTGTTGCCTTTCTATCAGCTCAAACCAGTCTGGCCATTCCCCTCATTTTTGCCCAGAGAACTGCCGCTCATTGAATATTTTCTCTTTTTCGGGCCATTCTCTGTAAACCCTAGAGATGGTTGTGAGGGAAAATCACAGTAGATCAGGACTTTCTGAAATACTCAAACTAGCCTGTCTGGCACCAACAACTATGCCACATTCAAAGTCACTTATATCACCTTTATTCCACATTTTGATGCTTGGTTTGGACTTTAGAATATCATCTTCACCATGTCTACCGGTACCTGCCTAAATGCATTGACTTGCTGCCATGTGATTGGCTGAGTTTTGCATTAATGTGCAGTTGAACAGGTGTACCTAATGAAGTGGCCAGTGAGTGTATGTCCCAGGGAGATTCAGCACCACAGACAGCACATGCCAAGAGCAAACAAATTCCTGGCTCAGGGGGATGACCTGCCTTGAGAAGGCAGAAAGGGCTCGGAAAGTTCTAGGAGGCTACAGAAGGGATCATGTCTCCAAAACAACAGCCACTCATTCAAGAGATGAGAACAATTTGCTAAAAATAAGTAAAAAATATTTTTCCTTGCATGTTTGACTCAAAATGTCTACGTTAACAAGTCAGCCCTGGGTTGAACATGAACCAAATTTGATCATAATCACTTTGTCACGAGAGTGCGGAACAAATGTTAGGGGCTTATTTGGTCAGATTGAACATGAAATGTTAATTTTTCATGTTGTTGGCTATGCCTGGACTGAGAAACATGCATTTTTTTCCCCAGTGAACGTAATATGGTCAAGACACACAGCCTGCAAAGATACATTTTGATTTAAGGGACTACATGCCGTTACAAATCAGAGGCAAATAAGTAAAAAGGAATGGAACTTTACCACTACTGTATTTATACGACTGGGATTCAAAACCTAATCTGAAAAGTGCTACACTATGACAAATGCTGCTGTTTTATCAAGTTTTACAGCAGCCCTGGCAAAGGTTACTAAAACGCCAGCTAGTTCTTTCAACAATGGATGCACTTGTATGCTCCATTCAATAACAGCAGTTGGTCTCACAACATCTATATCCAGTAAAATGTAGAGAAATACCACTTCTTAGATTTCAGTCAGTTGTGCACTTTTTACATTTCTTACATTTTATTTCATAACAATCATAATTTAAAAAAACATATCTATGTTTTGAGAATATCATCTGACATTTCCTCTCCAGGTAGATTATAAAGCATTTCTTGTTAACTAGGAAGTGACATACAGATGTGTTCAAAATAATAGCAGTCCAACATCACTAACCAGATCAATGAAAAATAATTTACTAGTAGGTGCAGTAGAGTAATAGAAAACCAACAGACCCAACAGTCATGACATGCATGCTGCTGATTCTGTGTAATTGAATAATTAATTGAAAGGGGCGTGTTCAAAATAATAACAGTGTGCTGTTCAAGCAGTGAGGTCATTCATTCCGTGAAAAAACAGGTGTTAAACAGGTGGCCCTTATTCAAGGACGAAGGCAGCAAATGTTGTACATGCTGGGTATAGTGCACTTATCTCTGAAAATCTGAGTAAAATGGGTAATTCCAGACATTATTCAGAAGAACATCGTACGATGTACGCTGATTAAAAAGTTGGTTGGAGGGGAAAACATACAAAGTGCAGAAAATGAAAGGCTGCTCAGATAAACGACCTTGAATGCTTAAAATGGCAAGAAAAACCAGAAAGACGTGGAAGAAAACGGAAAACCACCCTTCGAATGGATTGAAGAATAGCTAAAATGGCAAAGACCAGAGTGATCAAAGAAGATGTAAAGTTACCTGTGAGTACTAACACTTTGAAAAAACCTTTGTGAAATCAAGTTATCAGCAAGAAGCCCCATTGTTGCAAAATTGACATGTGCTGAAGAGATTACAATTTGCCAAAGAACACATTCACTGGCCTAAAGAGAAATAGCTCAACATTTTGTGGACTGATGAAAGCAAGATTGTTCTCATTGGGTCTAGGGGCCACAGACAGTTTGTCAGACGACCCCAAACACTGAATTCAAGCCACAGTAAAACGTGAAGACAGTGAAGCATGGTGGCGCAAGCATCATGACATGGGGATCTTACTCAAACTATGGTGTCTGGCCTATTGATTAGGGATCATGGATCAATTTCAATAAACCAAAATACTTCAAGAGGTCATGTTGCCTTATGCCGAAGAGGAAATGCCATTGAAATGGGTGTTCCAACAAGACAACAACCACAAACACACCAGTAAGCAAGCAGCATCTTGGTTCCAGACCAACAAGATTAACGTTATGGAGTGGCCAGCCCAATCCCCTGACATTAATCCAATAGAAAACTTGTGGGGTGACATAAAAAATGCTGTTTCTGAGGCAAAACCAAGAAATGCAGAGGAACTGTGGAATGTAGTCCAATCGTCCTGGGCTGGAATACCTGGTCACAGGTGCCAGAAGTTGGCCAACTCTATGCAACACAGATGTGAAGCAGTTCTCAGAAACTGTGGTTAAACAACTAAATATTAGGTCAGTGATTTACAGGATGGCTAAATCTTCAAGCATTTTTCAGTTTATACAGTAAATGTTTTGAGTTTGTAATGACAAATGAAGTCACTGCTATTTTCTTAACAGCCTAACATTCCTTTTTCTTCAGGCAATAACACATTTGATAGATTTTTCTTCATGTTTTGATTTGGAATAGACTGTGCAGTGTTCCCAATGCATTTGCGTGTATGGAAATAAAAGCTATTATAAGGATTGTGACCTTTACTCACTTTTTTGAACACACTGCTATTATTTACCACACAACTATATAATAACCTTCCGCTAAAAAAAAGGCAAGGAAATGTGTTGACGCAGAGAATAGATATAGTAATGTTGCACTCAAATTAATTACAATCCAAGCAAGTAATTCACAACTTCCATTGTTATTCACACACACTAAACAATAACCACAGATAACCATTGTATTCAGCAGGCCTTGGCTACAACATATCTGAATATACACATCTGCAAATTAATCATTTGAAAATTAGAAGATGTATATTTTTTCCATTTTCTCTAAGACAAAGAAGCAATGTATTTCCATTTTCAGAAGAAAAAAGTAATTCAACCACAAAAGTGTGGAGAAGAATAAGCTGCCAACGGTTGTCATGAGGAGTGGATCCATATGAATGTATATCTGCCGCTATCCCAGGCTAAGCTGCTGACAGGAGATGAATAACCAAACGCTACATTGTTCTGCTCCGGCTGGCTGCAAACTGACGGCATTATCCCACATTATTAACGTACAAGACGCAGTGAGCAGCAGACTCTTTATTAAAGCTGTCTGTCAAAAAGAGGAACGGAAAAGGTGAGAGGGAAAGAGGTGACAGTGAGGAGGGCTGGAAGGAGAGAGGATGGGAGGGTACCCATTCAGAGAGTCTGTGTCACTGCGTCAAGGTGTTCCGATAGTGGCCACGGCCCATTTATCACCCCTGGTACAGTCTATTGTTTAAGAAACTAAATCAAATTCAACAGAAATCCTCCATTGCCTTTTTTCCAAAAAATCGAAGTGAGAAAAAAAATGTACCCAGAGATGAAAATGGAAATGTAAGGAATCGGCATGCAACATATTGAAATATATAAATGTATTTTATCATTGAAAACACTAGAATGGTAAAATTATTAAATTATACTGGCTGACAGACAGATTTGTAAAACCAAGTCGATTAAAATGACCTGTACTCATCCCCACTATTGTCCGTAGGGCTGGGCAATATATCGATGTTACATCGATATTGTGATATTAGACTGATTATCGTCTTAGATTTTGTATATCGTAATATCGTGATATGACAAAAGTGTTCTCTTCTCCTGGTTTTAATGGCTGGATTACAGTAAAGTGATGTAATTTCTGAATTTACCAGACTGTTTTAGCTTTTCTATAATTTGCCTTTACCCAACTTAGTTAATATACACATCAATGATTATTTATCAATAATCTCATTGTGTAAATATTTCTTTATAAGCACCAATTCTCAACCCTACAATATCGCCGCAATATCGATAGAGGTATTTGGTCGACAAAATCGTGATATTAGATTATTTCCATATCGCCCAGCTCTACTTGCTTCGCTCTGCTCCTCTGCCTGGCACTGAGACCCTCAGTTTGGTCTCACTGTACGGAACGGCAGTAACACAAAATACCTCTGTTAGCATATTATTGAGTAGTGGGCCACTCTTCACACTGCTACACACGTTCTCAATCCTCTGTTGGGAGGGCAACTCTATGCAGGATACATCACTGACTGATGATTTTGAAAACAAGAAGCTCTCTTTTTGTGCTTATTGAGAGCATCATTATATTTAATTTTGGGAAAACTCACCTCACCCGTTATGCAACTATCAGCCTGATAAGTCAGCCATGTTAAAGGCTCGAGCACATACACTACCGGTCAGATAAAAAAATGATTTTTTTTAGGATCGTAGGATGGTCATATTCACCAGGGCATGTTTTGCAGGAAGAGTGTTGCAGAATAGAAAGCCAATCCTAGATTTAATTTTGGAAGCCGATCCTTAAATAAGAAGCCAATCCTAGATGTAATTTTAGTTTGGAGATGGGTCCGGAATGAAAGTAAACAGTCTAACCAGACTCTTAGGTATTTTTTAGCAGTCCAAATATTCTAGTTTAGACCCATCTAGTGTGGTGATGCTAGTCAGGCAGGCAGAAGCAGGAAAAGATCAGTTAAAAAAAAATCATGCATTCAGTTTTACTATCTGAGAAGTAGTTGGTGAACCAGGCGAGCCAGTCATTTGACAAGGCTATTGAGTCTGCCAATAAGGATACCATGAGTGACGAGTGACAAAGTCGAAAGCCTTGGCCAGGTCGATGAAGACGGCTGCACATTACTGTCTTTTATCAATGGCGGTTATGATGTCATTTAGGACCATGAGCGTGGATGAAGTGCACCCGTGACCAACTCGGAAACCGGATGGCATGGTGGAGTGTGTCCGGTGGGATTCTAAATGTTTGGTTATCTGTTGGTTAACCTGTCGTTCCATGATTTACATACGTATCAATAGAAAACATGAGACACTGAGTATTTTGCAGTGGTCTCAATTATTTCCAGAGCTGTATACTTTAATTGAATTCCACTGTGGTGTATTTTTATGAAAAACATGAATAATTCTGAGTGTTCTAAAACCTTTGACAGTTAGTATACACCTGCTCGGTTTGTGCTCACACCAGGAAAGCAATTAGCACCTCTCAGTCGAGTCCTGTTTAGCTTTTGTGTTTGTACTGCAATTTTCTGCATGGAGCGCCTGTAGACGATGATCTTTGAGTACAAGCAAGTAATACAAAATCTCCCGGACCTGCTCAGAGTTTAAATTTTGTTAGCGCTTTATAAACAGTGATTCAACTTGACAAAGTATTATGGGTGACCAGAACCAAGCAGGAGGTGAGTTAGCGATTGAAAGTAAGATGAATGACATCTGATCGCAAGGCACACCACAGTGCGTAATGCAGTGTACAACACACACACACACACACACACACACACACACACACACACACACACACACACACACACACACACACACACACACACACAACACCTGTATTGTAGAACATTTCCTCAGTGACTGCTGCCCTAAAGTAGCCTATGGATTTACAAATACCTCTGTCTGGGGTTTTAAATAGGAAAAGACTTGAACCTCACAACAGATTGCGACACAACAGACACCCTGTTTTAACAACTCTCTCCTCTCACCTGCCTGTCTCATGTGCCAGCTCTCTATCTGCCTCTCCCTCTGCTACCACACTCCCCACATTTACACTCTGCTTCCTCCTCACACCTTCTTATCCACCGTCTGTTTCTCAGTCAGAGCATCTACACTGTGTATTAACACTCATAATTCACCTAGTCCTCAATCAGACTCTTTATCCTGGATCGATCGACATTATCAGAACAAACCTACCCCGGCTCACCATTGCAGATTAAGACAACAACATGGCCATAGGGACAATATTCCCGGCAGCATTCTCAAGGCGGATGTCAGTACTGATATATTCAATCACTGCTCCATTCTGCAGCCAAAAACTAAAAGTCTTCCTGAATGACAATCACTCCATAACCCTAATATCCCTTATTATGAAGTGCTTCAAGAGGTTAGCGAAAGCACACTATTTCCCAGCCTGCAACACTAGAACCACTCCAGTTCAGATCAAACAACTTTCCTCACTCAGCTGGACCAACAGAACTTGTGACAATGCTGTTAACTGAATACAGTTTAGCATTCAAACACTATTTTGCATCACATGCTCATGTCAAAACTCCTGAACACTACGCTTGAACACTACCCTGTGTATCCTCACTTCTTCCAGGGCGGAATCTTGTCGGGCAGACTACAGGTGGTTGAGATGGGCACACACTGACACTCGGCGCAGGAACCTCACAGGGCTGCATAGTAACCCCCCTATTTTAATCCCGTATGATGCATGACTTTGTAGTTATAGCCATCTCAATCAACCCTGTTAAGTTAGCTGATGTCACCACAGTCATTGGCCTGATCTCTGTTGATAACGAGACAGCCTACAAAGAGAAGGCAAGAACACTGACGACTTGGTCTCAGGACAACAACCTCCACTTGATTTGAACTGTAGGAAGGAATGTCCGGGGGGAAGTGTTTCACATCAACAGCACTGCAGTGGAGTGGGTAATGGTAAACCTTAGCAATGATCTGAACTGGTCTGACCACTTGAACCCAGATCACAAGTGCAGAGTAAAAGCGTTGAAGTACACTGGAAGTTCATTAATTTCTTATGGAACGCTGCGCTTGCCTTGCAGCATTGTGTTGCAGAAACATTTGCAGAGCATTCAGTGTTTTGCATGTGTTGGGTCTGGCGAACGTATGCATCAAGATGTGTGCGGAATAGGCTTGGCGGAAGTGGAAGTGACAGGGGAAATTTCAACATCTGTTGCACAAATTCCAAGATGATGCATGCAGAAAGGTTTGTGGATTGAAGCTGCAGGTATGATCCGAGCATCAGGCTTGGCATGAACTTCACAGGACACTGATTGGCTGTATCACTGCCTGGTACGACAGCTGCACCACTTTTGACTGTAAGGCTTTACAGAGGGTGGCCTGGACAGCGCAGCGCATCACCATGTCTGACCTGCCAGTAAGGAGGGACCAGGATGATCTACAGCACAATGTAACTTTTGATTGACTATATTGTCAGTGTCTCATGTACAAAAACATGAGTACATTTGAAAATCATTAATTAGAGTCTGTTGTTACCCAAAATAGACTAATTGTAGCAACACATGAACATGGACCCACTACCTTTCTATAAAATTAACAAACAATGATTATCATAATGAACGAGGAGCGCTATTATTTTGAAATGAAATATCTGAGTTTGTGTTGCGGGCATTATATACTGTTGCCAGGCGAACGGGCTCTGGAGTGCATATCTAATTGCAATACGCATAATCGTGCAGCCCTAGTCTTGTACATTCCATTTTGACACTCCAAGTATGTAGCACTCAAGGGAGGAGTAATTTCTATTGTTTAGGTATTGATTTGATATTTATCCTTGATTGTAGTATATAAATTAGAATCAATATACTCTTCTATTTATGTTTTATTCCCAATAACAACATTACTGTTGTGACAGATGCCAGCTGTGTAGCCATGACAGTGTTAGGGATACTGAATACTGTGATGACTACAACACATTATGGTTTGGATTTTTAAACACGTACTTGTAGTGGTTTATTTCGTTTGGTGTGTAATGTTTAAGTTGATGCTGATTAAGTTAACCACTGCTGGAGGTGGCGCTGTTTCATTTCCAGGTAAGTGGGAGAACAGTTTCTTCTTTGGTCTTAACCATTGAGAAGAAGTAGGCCATCTTGTAAATGGGACTGATAACCATTCACAAATGGGGAGTGTTTGGTGTGCTACAACATAGTGTGAGCTTGTAACTGTTTTGTTTGTTCATCATTCCAATAAAAACATACCCATAACTTTGGGGTAACAGAAATACGGCAGTGAAGGTTTCATTGTTTTTGAGCACCCCATCAGCAATCCCGTCACACTCTGTGATGACAGACAAAACGTTGAACTTTGAACCATGTAACAATAAGGGGTGAGGCTGTACTGTTTAACATCCTCTCAGGTTTTGCAGGCTGTTCTGTAGCGAAGTAGAGGTGGAGAGAGAGGGAAGGAATAGGAGGTCTGTTGTGGAATAGAACTCACATGGGTCTGTGATTACCATAACCTGTGGCATGCTGAGTGTTCAAATATCACCTCCCCATCTGCGAAGCTGCCCCCCCCTCACACTCCTCCTCCACCACTGTTGTTCCCCTAATGTCTACTCAGCCACCTGCCCAGACACAGTACCACAGGCAGGTGTTGCTTAATGCAGGACTCATCATCAGCCTCAGGCTTTTAGCGCTGTCACCAGGAGCGAGGGCAACGTTTCTAGAGGAAAAGACATTGCCACCCTTTCTCCTACCTGTGTGTTATTTGTTGTCTTTGTTGCACAGGGATCGGGCTAAGAGGGCTGGAGAGTACAGCAGGCTGGCAGGCTCACACCTCTTTCTAAACAGCCACTAATAGCAAGCCAAACCCTTGAACACCTTCACAGAGTCACACAATAGCCTGTCTCTGGACTTACACACCTAGTCACCCCCTAGAAGTCGAGTATAATACCAATGTAAAGACAAGGTGGGAACTCAGCCAGTCATAATAGATGATTCTCTGATACACTCTGTTCCAATGCGACAATGTCTTTGATCAGAAGAATTAAATTACAGTGTTTCCTGTTAACAGCAACATGCCCTATCAAATATCATTATCTAAATTCTTAGCCAGCACCATAGCGCCCTATATCCACTGTTGGTTTGCGTCGAAAGATAAGCAGGGTCGGGCCTGGTCAGTCCCTGGATGTGAGATTAAAGAGCTAGGGTGGGAGTCATGAGTTCACATCCAGATGGTAGCGTTGTGGGTTATTTTCTATTCCAGCATGAAGCAAATGTGTTACTCTAGACAGGCGACTGTCTGTTTTTTTGTAATATTAAAACTCTAACCTAAATCCTATACTTAACCTCAGTAACATCATACCTAACCTTAACCCTAACCGTGAATGTTTGAATATAATTAGAATCGCTATGGAATGCATGGAATATCTGGAACGTTCCATGATCACATGAATCCTAGAATGGATCCGCTGCAATGAAACATGAAGGTGAAACGTAATAGAAGGTAAAACGTGCAGCTGTAATGTAGAATAACCGCTGTAACGTTGGCATCTAACATAATTTATGTTTTCCTGAGATGTACAGTTGGTCTAAAGGTCACTCCCGATGCCCCAGGGCAATGTCAGGGACATCTGCCATGTGTAGGGTGATGTCTTTTGGATGGAACTTGTCAATGTCAGGGTTTTCCCCAACAAAAAGCCCTGGGATAATGGTAATGTCCTCTGCCTTTGTCTCTGGGTACCTGGAGGCTTTGACGAGATCCAGATTTGACCTACGGAAGGCTATCAGAGATGGAAAGAGACTACAGGGATAAGTTGAATTCTCACTATGAATGCGGCGGGGACTGCGACACATCACAGACTACAAAATGGGAGAAGTAGCAGTGATGCCCGTCCCACTGCCTCGAGTTCAACAGTGTCTATGAACAATTTCAGGTGACCAACACAATTGCTTCGGTGAGGCTTACTGAGGACCAGGACGACAGCACTCTGTCTCTAGCCAGGGCTGACGTGAGGAGAGCTTTAAAGAGTGGACCCTTGGAAGTCACCAGGGCCAGATGGCATTCCAGACCGTGTCCTCAGGGGGTGAACTGACCAACTAGCTGAGATTTTCACCTCTATATTTAACCTCTCACTGCCTCAGTCAGCAGTCTCCACCTGCTTCAAGCAGACCACCATTGTCCCTGTACCGAAGAAATCTTCCATCACCTGCCTGACTGACCACCGCCATGTAGCACTGACCATCATCACAAAGTGCTTCAAGTGGCTGAACTCACATCTGCTCCACCCTTCCTGACAGCTTGGACCCCCTCCAATAGATCTACGGACTATGCCATTGCCCTGACTGCACACACCGCCCTCTCCCACCTGGATAAGGGTAACACATACGAGAGGATGCTGTAGGTGGACTACAGTTCAGCATCCAACACTATTGTGCCTGCTAAGCTTGTTTCCAAGCTCAGGACCCTGGGTCATAACTCCTCCCTGTGCAACTGGATCCTGGACTTCCTGACGAGCAGACCCCAGGTGGTGAGAATGGGCAACCTCACCTCCTCCACACTGACCCTGAGCATCAGTCCCCTCCTGTACTCCCTGTTCCCGCACGACTGCTTGGACACACACAAATCCAACGTCATCCTTAAGTTTGCAGACAACACCACCATCCTGGGTCTCATTTCCAACAACGATGAGACCCAATCCAGAGAGGTTATGTGTATCACGCCCCCATACACATAGACCCATCAAGTTCCTCGGTGTGTACAGTACATCAAAGATGACCTCACCTGGTTTAGACAAGCAGACTCAGCGGTAAAAATGGCCCAAAAGTGCCTATACTTCCTGAGGAGACTCAAGAAGTTTGTCACGTCTGCAAATACTCACCAACTTCTACAGGTGCACCATAGAGAACATCTTCTCTAGCTGCATTTCTGCCTGGTATGGCAGCTTATCCGCTGCTGACTTTAAGGCACTCCAGAGTGTGGTGAAGTCATCTCCCTTCCGTGCAAGGTATCTACCATACACAATGCTTCAGGAAAGCACGGAATGTCATTAAAGTTATTACAACCACCCAGGCTATGATCTGTTCACACTGCTGCCATCTGGTGGATGTTACCGGAGCATCAGGTCACGTACTTCCAGACTCACAAACAGGTTTTACCCCCAGACCGTAAGGTTCCTCAACCACCAACACTGACCTATTGATAACATGAACACCTTATATGCTCTGGTCACTTGCTATGTACATTCATATTTTTTTATGTATCCATTTATAGGCACCACAACACTTATATTTACAGCATATTTACAATACTTAAAATGTCTATTCATACTGTCCATACTCCCGTTTTCAGATTTTTTAAATTGCATTTAGTCACTATTGTTATGTATATTATGTATTTTTTGGGTTATTTTTTTATTCAAATATTTCTTAATTACTATGTAGGTCATTTGCCATGTCATAAGAATTTAATTGTTCAGGATGATGCATGCTATTCAGTGCATTTGACAAATAAAAAGACTGACTTTGACTTTTGACTTTGACAACCCTGGCCTTAATACCACCATGGCAACCTAATAATCCCCAGCTTTCAATTGGCTCATTCATCCACTTCCCTCCCCCCACTTCTCACCAGGTCATCGCTGTAACTGAGAATACGTTCCTAGTCAACTTGCCTAGTCAAGGTAAAACTAAACTAAACTAATGTATAGCATGGCCCTAAGGAATAACCAAATTTTTATACTGCTGAGAAATTGAGAATTGTTTAATGGCAGGCCATTCATCTCAACACAATTACTTTAATATAGTTCTGAAAGTATGGTTGACCTTAGACCATTTCACATTACCCATCTTTCTCAATTCGAAATTGCCATTATTCCCTATTTTGTGTAGTAGTTTAGACCAGGGCCTATGCTAACTAGTACACTGTGTAGGTGAAAGAGTGCAATTTGGAACTAAACCAGTGTCAGGTCCATACAGACCAGCTCACTGATACTGTTGACCGAGACATGCCTAGCCTTTGATAGCACCACAGTGACAGTGAAAGGTGCAGTATGAGCCTGGGCCATCTTTGTCCCCATGGGAACAAAGGGAGTTTTTGCTGGCCAGTACACATTGTGCTCTGGTATAATAGCACTCGGCATCAAAAGTCTGCCTCGCTCGGAACGACCTCGCTTTTTCTTTTGTCTTTTTACCAGTCCCGCTCTCTCAAAGGAGTGTTTCCAGAAAGGTCTCCTCTATTATACCTCACACCTGATAAGTCACATTGAAATTTAACATTTATCCGTCGTAAATATCCCCGAACTCCCCTAGCGCCAGATGCAGAAAAATGCATAATCCTTCTGCAGAGCAACGATTGCAAACAGAGGGCGTATCTTTCTTCTGGTCTCTGGTTGCCATCAAATGCCGCCTAGCCACCACTTACTTCAATACCTCACATCCCATCTATGGCAGCTCAACATGAAACGTGTCTTCAAACAGAATTAACTTTTCTACCTTGATCACAATCTAACACATTATGAAGGGAAAGCCTATTCACAGCCTAGTCCACTTCACAGCCATTTCCAATCCTCACAAAGAAAGGGAATGCATTACCAATGATGAGAAAGAAAACCCCTCCAGGTCTGAGTAAAAGTGTGTCTGGTCTAGTGTGAGGTAGGAACGCTGCTGGCTCCAGGCTGGTGGCTGTATGAGACATGCTAATGTGATATTTGGGGCAATACGTGACACTAATAATAAATAACACTCTCGCCATGACCCACCGCTAACATTAGATCCAACTCTACCGGATGACACAATCAAATCAATCCACGCATCCTGTCAATCACATTTTCTCACTGAATTGAGCTTTGATATCAGAGAAGAGCAGGAATAAAGAGGATCTATTTCAAGCAGCATACCTCTCGTCACAGCCAAGTCAAAGGCAAGTCAGATTCAAGGACTTTCAAGGACATTTTTAACAATGTAATATAATATGTAATGACCAACATATTTTATTTTTACAAATACATTTTCTTTTCTCGAGCCTGATGGCTACTTCCTCAATCCTGAAACAGGTTAAGACGCCTGTGCTAGTTACTTAATATGAAACAAGGGGTGAAGCAATGGAAATGAAACATGCACACGAAAATTACGCCATTGTCTTTCCGCTAGCGCTTGAGAAAACAATTCTGCTTCGGATTTTGGTTATAGGGGGAAGATAAAGTTTCAGCCCCACTATCCAGAATTGTGATTTGTTAGTAGAGTTGTTCCCCTTTAAAGAACACTTCCCAGATACGTATTTTTTTCTTCATTTCCACATTTGTGGCAAAAACTAGTATTGTTACAGTGTACTCACAATGACAGAGCTTGTTTTTTTTTCTAATAATTTACTTGTGTTTGTTTATCTCATGTCCCACAATCTGAGAAGGGTACTGAATGCCTCTTTCCAGAATAGAAAGGAACCAGTTGCATTGGAATGCTGTTCAAAGCCACATTTGGGTTACTTGGGTGGCCTAGTTGTGAGGGCGTCTGACTAGGGTCCAAAAGATCCCTGGTGCTAATCCCCTAACCGCCAAAATCTGAGCTTTGTAATTTTGTCCCAGAGCAAATGAGTTAACCCTAATTGCTCCTCATCCCCCGTAACAAGTCAACAAGCCACACAGGCAATGTTTGGGATAATAATTGGTTTTTAATTAACTTGCCTTGTTAAATAATGGTAAAAAGACAACATTTAATGTTATTGTCCTCATAATAACTGTACATAGTGCATGATACATGATGCCACAACAAGCATAACAAACTAGCGCAGCAGCTGTCAACTCACAGTCGTTGGAGTAAGTGAGCTGAATATCTGTTATAATCATTTCAATGATTTATCAAGAACTAAATGAAACAAAGCTTTGAGTTTCAAGGTATTCCAGGACTTGATATTCAAGAACTGTGCAAATCTTGCTTTAAATTTAGAAGAAATAATAGAAATGCCTAGAAGAATTCTAGATATTGATCCATGGTTGAAATAATGATTGACTACTAACTGACGCATGCATTTTAAAAACTGTGCAGAGAGAATGATACATCAGTGATTTGGTTATGACGGGGGTCATCAGCTTGACTCCGATTTCTGATTCTAACATCCCATAATGAACATTACAGGGCCGGTTAACAGTTCCAGACTTCTCTCCCCTAAAAATGCCGGCTGGCTTCTTTTCCCTTCCTGCGCAGCCCGTCCACACGTTAATCCCAATCTGCACTGACTGCTGAAACAGATTGCATTAGCAGCTGAGTGATCAAATTAGGCGCCAGCACGCTCGCCCGCTCCCAAATCAGCAACACTTCCCGATGCAGACGATGCTATGCTCACAATCAATTTGCTTCTCTAATCTAATCAAGTGGCTCACACAGCTCTCTGCCACGTTTTCAGTCCCAGCACACTCTACGACATGGAAAACATTAACTCTCTGAGCTATCAATGACACACAGTGTGACAAACACCCACAAGATACACTGACTTACGCACGCGCACACGTCAATAAAATAACAAGCTTGGCTTCTGTCCGTCTCTCAGGGGATTCTTGTAACCTGTAAGTTGAGATGAACAGCTAGTTAAACTGTAAGTGGCGTTAAATAAGTGTCTGGTAAAAATGACTAACATGTAAAAAAGGAACAGCTTAGGTGAATATCAGCATGAGAGAGAGAGAGAGAGAGAGAGAGAGAGAGAGAGAGAGAGAGAGAGAGAGAGAGAGAGAGAGAGAGAGAGAGAGAGAG